>SJJU01002513.1:0-25665 GCA_012932125.1 Conopomorpha cramerella | reverse complement strand
AACTCATGTGTCTGCCCTCAATTAGGGAAAATACAACACATCAAATATCTTGGAATAGTTATCGATCAACACCTTAACTTCAAAGAGCACCTGCTTGTTCTGAATAGTAGAATTAGAAAATTAATATTTTCATTTAAAAATTTAAGAAAAATTGCTGATCCTACATTAATTAAACAAATCTACGTATCTCTCTGTCAGTCAATCATAACATATGGAATAATAACATGGGGAGGAACTTTTAAAACAGCTCTTATACAAGTAGAGAGAGCACAAAGAGCAGTCCTAAAAGTTTCCACCTTCAGACATATACTCTTTCCCACTGACATTTTATACAAATCTTGTGATGTTCTCTCTGTTCGAAAACTTTTCGTTCTCCAAACTGTTCTAAAACAGCACACGCTTTCAATTCCTGACAATAAAATACTAAGAAAGCGAAGAAAGGATCTCATTTTCCCTACTCCTGTCACTAAGCTATCTTTTTCTCATCGTTTTAACAATTTCATTGGACCGACCGTATATAATAAAATTAATCGACTACTTAACATATATACCTTGAATAGGCGTGAAGTACAATCGGCTGTAACAATTTACTTAAAAAGTCTTACTTACGAAGAAACAGAGAAACTTATAACAACAGTCTCCTGATTTCATATTCCCTCATTTTACTCACACACCCTCTCACATGCACTCACTCACAAACACATTACTCAAAGAGAGGCCACACCCTTTATACTTGGGTAACACTAATCTACTGCACTAACCTAAAAAATATATTTGGTCTTCTCCTACCCTTACATAGGTAGTGCTAAGACTTATGTATAGCTTCAATACTCTTTAGCTGTTTATGCTTAGTTTTGCTTACTAATCTCTATGTAATCAATATAGAAATAAAAAATGTTATTTGGCTAAATACAATAATTAAGTCTGTACGAAAGAGCACTGTGCCTGAGATACAGGTTAACACCTAGTTCAGGCGCAGTAGTGCATTCAAGTTGAAAAATATTATACTTAGCTGTATTACTAGCTGTACCAATGTAATTTTTATTTTGTGTTTGAGTCAATAAAGTATTATTATTATTATTATTATTATTCTCTCACAAATTTAAATTTAACACCAATTCACCGACACTGTCTGTATTACTCCAATACTCTATCTACCTACTCCTACACCTGGCAACACACCGCCTAAACAACGCGTCACTGGACTTCTTAGTAGGTACTGACGAAGTGTTGAATTATTGAATTTTATTAATTATTTTACCAAAACCTTCGTAAAACTTGAACTGAATTGAATAAATTGAAATTCATATTACAATAATGGGGAATTTACAACCTCCAAAAATTGCTTATCTAGATGTCGCTAGGAGGTGTCCAGGGGACTTCTGTCAGTTGTATTTTAGTACAGTTTTTTAATAATTGGACAAGTTATTCAAACTTCAGACTCCTTTGTAACATGTAAACAAACGATAAAAAAATTAACTGTCACCTTCAATACTGACTGCTTAGTTAGTCATTTCCTTAACTTTTATCCCCTTACTACGCCATCTGTCATCATAACTAAGAGATACAAGGGCACTGAAAATTCCCCATTGAAAGAATGAGCAAACTACAAGCAACCAAAGCGTTATAGCCGTAGCAAGTATTGGCTCTAAGAGTACATTGCCTTTGCCATTTGCGCCAAAACACCAACCGCTGTCAATCTATCAGTTTAAAATGAGTGAAGTGATTTGACAATTGGGACCCACCTGTGTTTACATTGAAGATTTACTTTCTGCTGAGACTTTCTGAATAATTTTTGAGTCGAGAATCAGACATTAGTAAATAGAAGAATAGAACAGATGTTTTATTAAAATACTATTTTGGAAGCAGCGTAGCATATTTGGTGGTATTCATCACTGCTGAGCATAATATATCAATTACCATTCCTAACCTATATTATAATCTAAAGTTTGTTTTGTCTGTAACAACGATCGGTATCTCCAAAATGAAAATATCAGAGGTAGGTTATACTTCTACTGTTGTAAACAAAAAAGCACCTTTCATTCATTCATCAATCATTGTTAAGGTATTCTTTTTGCAATTGAATTGTTTATAGTTGGTGTCATCCAAGAAGCGAATTCTAACACATTGAGAATGCCCATGAATATTTTTTAGAACGGAAGTAAGACACATCACATGTATGATGCTGACAATCTGTCCCAGAATTGAACATTCTATTTGGTATTTTTTCTTTTTTGATGTAACATTTTTTTCATGAGTTGAAGTTGCACTGTTTGATTATGCAGTTAGATGTAAAAAAATATAATAATCTACTGCAGCAGTCACTATGCATGGCTAATGAAAATGTTCTGATGTGTTGAAACATTGTATGCATTGACCGGTGCTAATAAAACATTTACAAAGAATTTAATTTATGGTACTAACATCACACTCTTAAATCAATTGTATAATAAATTGAATCTTGCCAATATTACAGTACAAAACTACCAGTCTAGGCCAGACCATGTTAATCAACCGGTCAGATTTTGCTGCTGATATGATGTTGACTATAGGTAAACCTGAATGGTGAATCCTGGCCCAGTCAACTGTGCATTTTGTTTTTATGAAGGGTATATACTTACAGCAAATATCATAAATACTTATAACTTGTATTTTTGTTTTCAGTTACCTGGAGATGATGCCAATGGTGTGACATGTCGAACATATGTATTGCAAAGTGAAAGCCACACATTAGGGAATGCATTAAAATGCATCATTAGTAAATAGTATGTACTTATTTCTTTTGCCATCTTAGTATATTAACACATTTTTGGAAACAGTAAACTGTATTAAATTTAGTGTGTATGTTTATATTATCACATCAACATTTGGGATGTGGCCACAAAAGTGTTAATCTAAAAGATATCTAATCTAACATATCTAGATAATAAAGTAGGTACATACTCATAGAATTTTTGTTTAACTATTATATACTACTAAACCTGAAATACCCTTACTAAGCAAGCCAAATAAGCTGGCTATAAAAAAATCCCTTACAAACTCTTAGTCAGTAAATTGTGATCTTTGTATGAAGAAATCAATTTTTGCTATCAGAACAAGTTAACCAATCCCTGTCCACTCCATACCAAATTAGCTGCCCTTCAACTATGTATTGGTAGACACTGCAACACTAACCACATTATTATTTATCATATTCTATAATCAGGCTAGAAGTGACCTGGATGCTATTGTTTGGATCTCCATTATCCCTTGATGATATTGGTATAATTTGAACCAAGTAGGCACTTGTCAGTTTACAAAATTATTTTTCATTTCAGTGAAGATGTACAGTTCTGTGGTTACACTGTGCCACATCCTGCAGAAGATAAGATGCATTTCAGAATACAAACGCAAGAGACCCCTGCACTGGAAATCCTAAAACGCGGATTAACAGATCTACAACAGCTATGTGAACACACTATGGAACTTTTTGATAGAGAAGTAAAAAGTTTCAATAAAAGTTAATAAATAAAAAAATGTATTATTTTCCTAATTACCCAGGTACCTACCTATTTTATTACATAGGAACATTTCATTATTGATGTAGCTCAGGCTGGCTGGACAAATCTTCAAAATACTTCACATTTAAGCAGGGGCCAAGTCTACTACACTCTGGTTAGTTGCATAGCTTTGGCATCGTAGCAGAAACTGACGTGAATTGCTGGTATCATTACATATATTCATTTCACTATTGTCAGTAGTAAAACAGTAATAAACGTCGTTATCTACTACCATGCCAGAGCAATGCAAAGCAGGTAAATCTATGGAAGCAACTACGAGAGTGTATCAGACTTGGCACTGATGGTTAAACCCTTTCGGACTGACATCTCCCTTCGGTTAGGGGTGTGTAAATGTGTGCAGTTACCACCCCAGCCAGACTTTGTCGAAAATCACATTTTTTTTAAGTAGATAATTAGAAGTCCAACTTCTTCAATTGTTGTGCTGATTTTTAAATTTGTTTTGCTTATGGTTTTTTAGTTATTTGACAAAAACAGATTTGGCTGGCGTAACGTTACCCCAGCCAGATGTTTTGTTAATTAAAGGGTTTATTGAAATAAACTTTAGGTACATAATTAGTATTCTGAACGAGGTAAATGTTGCCACACAATTTGAATTTGTATCGTTTATGGTTTCGGAGATATTCAAAATCCTGCTGGGGTAACGTTTACGTGTTCGCTGTATCTCCGAAACGGCTAAGCGAATATGTATAATTTTTTTGTACACAGCTTCTATGAATTTGTTATAATTTGTTTGCCAATAAAGAAAAACAAAATAATGCACCGTTTGGAAGTATTTTAATTAAAAAAAAAACTCAAAAAATAGCTCCTAGCTCTTCAAAAAAGAGCTCTAAAGCCTTATTTGAAACGTCATTTTGTAGCTTACAACTGCCTTCAAATGTTTGTAATTTTTTATTAGAATCCTGTAGGTATTTATTAAGTTACAACGATATTTAATTCAGTTCTCGTAACGATGCGCTCCGGAGATTTTAAGCCTCCGATTTTCTGAGTTCCTTGTGGATTTAAAAGTTGAATAAGATATTGTTCAATAACCTACTGGTGGCGCCATCTGACGGCGTAATAGAGCAACTATATGGATTGAAAGAATCCTGTGAAAGAAGCGCGTAGCCCGGCACCGTTCTCTTAGCGCGACACACACATCGCCGCATACACGTATTTTATTATTTATCATTTTAAAACTGTAACCCTATTGTAGATACCTAATTATAACGATTTTATATTGAAAATATACGATCTCATCATTTGGGAGGAACCGGGAACAACCTGATCGAAAACATTTGGTCCTTCGAGCCGGATATCGGAAGAGAACCAAGCCCTCATCCAGAGACGATACTAGGAAGAAGACGACCCTAGAACCTGGAAGCTGCTGTTGGATAAGTCGGAGATTACGGTCAGAAATTGTTTCCACCTACCTTACCCATCATAATCGATTCAATTTGTGTTCAAAACGTGTGTTTGTGCTTAAGTTTCGTGTGAATTGTATTTTAGACGGTGATTCTTACACGTACGTACCTATTTAGTTTTATTACTCTCAGTGCATAACATAAACAGCTAAAATGAGTGAGGAATCTAGTGCAAAGTTAGGTATTCCATCAGTTTCCCCAAGCTCAAAGAAATCGAGAGATGAGCTTGTTTCTAATCTACGGAAACAAAGAGGGTATTATAAAGGTAAATTAACACAATTTAAAAATTACGTTGAGTCTTTTTCTAATTCGGGTGATCCTACAAAGTACCAAATAGCTGAGTTAAAATTACGAATAAGCTCAGCCAATTCCAATTTTGATAAGTTTAATTCATTGCAAAGTGAAATTGATTTGTACACGTCAGCGTCAGAACAGGATTCACAATTAGAGTATTCGGAAATTGTTGAGTCAATATATTTTACCTCTGTGGCTATCGCTAACTGTTTATTAGAAAGTACCCAAAACGATACCCAAAGTGTGCAGCATAAATTGCCAGAACGTTCCATTGTTTCAAACGTTAAACTGCCCGACATAAAACTGCCTTCTTTCGATGGGATGTACGACAGCTGGTTGGAATTTAAAAATTCCTATATAACGATGATTCATAAACGTACTGACTTAGATCCTATTCAAAAATTTCACTATTTGCGTTCCTCGCTCACAGGTACTGCCCTTCAAGTAATTAGTGCATTAGAGTTCTCGTCGATTAATTACTCTCATGCATGGGAATTGCTAGAAACGCGGTTTCACAATCCCAGACTTTTGGTACAAAATCACTTAAAGGCGCTATTCAATATCACTTGCATAAAACAAGAGTCTGCTTCTCAGATACGCAAGCTAATCGATACTGTACTTCGCAATATACGTGCACTGACCACTTTAGACGAACCCACCGAGCAGTGGGACACTTTATTAATCTATTTGATTGTGACGAAACTTGATCCTTCCACTGAGCGAGAGTGGGAAACCCATCTTGGTTCAGCTAACAATCTTAATAGCAAATTACAAAAATTAAAATTAAACGATTTACTTTCATTCTTGAGGAATAGGGCTGACACTCTCGAGATGATCGTGTCCAATCATTCAAAATTATCACAACCATTCAATATAAACGTAAGACCCATTCCATTTCATAACAATAGTCGCAAAATTACAACTCAGGTTCAGAGCTACGTTTCGACGAGTGAAGGTAGTTCTAAGTCGAATAACCGAGCTAAACGCGTGCGCGAATGTATGTTATGCAATGGAAACCATGCTTTATTCACATGCGTCAGTTTTCTTAATCTAACTATTCGAGATAGATTAAAATTCGTAGAAGAAAAGAATCTTTGTCGCAATTGCTTACGATCCGGTCATACACTAAGCGAATGTATTTTTGGCCCGTGTAGGCAATGTCAAAGAAAACATAACAGTCTACTTCACCTAGAACCGGTAAGTACAGTCAGCAACATGTGCGTCCGTGGAGAATCGGAAGTCACACCTACGAACGCTAAGATAATGACTAATAGCATAGAATCGTCGTCGTCACTAACTGCCGAGACCGCGACTGTACTGCACTCGGTATCAGCTGAGCGCCCGGTAACCGCGTCACACTCGATGCATACTAGTGTGGCGCACCCGGTTTTACTTTCCACAGCATTAGTCGAAGTTCGCGATTGTAACAATGAATATCACGTTGCGCGATGCTTACTAGATAACGGTAGTCAACACTGTTTCATTACGGAGAAATTATGCAAACAATTAAAATCGAATATTATACAGTCCACTATTCAAATAACCGGAGTGGGACAATCGGTTTCACAATCTAATTATACGTGTGATGTAGTGATTCGTTCACAAGTAAACGATTTTCTAACCAACATGAAATGCTATGTTTTACCTAACATAACATCATCTTTGCCGACGTCCATTGTAGATGCTACAGGTTTAAACATACCTAATAACATACGATTAGCCGATCCCAGCTTTTATTTCCCCGGAGAAATCGACATACTGATAGGTGCGAACATATTCTGGGATCTTTTAGACGATCAAAAAATACGATTACCAAGCGGACCATATTTACAGAATACGAAACTAGGGTGGCTTATTTCAGGACCCATTTACAATCAAAACGTTCAAACTAAAAATACACGATGTCATTTCACGCAAAGCCTCGACACTCAATTGCGAAAGTTTTGGGAAATTGAGGACGTATTCACGTCATCGGACCGCCTCACGGCCGATGAACAGGCGTGTGAAGATATATTTACCAAGACTACAAAACGTGACAGTGATGGTAGATTTTCTGTTAGAATTCCTCTAAAGGAATCACCTAGTTGCCTTGGCGATTCTTATACAATGGCAAAGAATAGGTTTCTTGCACTAGAGAGAAAGTTAGAACGTTCACCAAGTTATAAAAAAATGTACTGCGAGTTTATGCGTGAATACGAGACTAAAGGTCACATGTCTGAAATAAAGGAACATAGTGAACCTTGCTATTTTTTACCGCATCATGGTATTTACCGGGATAGTAGCACAACTACAAAACTAAGGGTTGTATTCGATGGAAGTGCTACTACTCAAACGAATAAATCTCTAAACGACATACAGTATCCTGGCCCTGCACTGCAAAATGATATTTTCTCGATTTTATTACGTTTTCGACAGTATACACACGTGTGCTGTTCCGACGTCCAGGCCATGTTCCGTCAGGTGCTCGTGCAGCCTGACCAGCGGTCCTTGCAGCTCATACTGTGGCGCGACAACCCTACGGCTCCTCTAAAGGTGTACCAATTGAACACAGTCACTTACGGGACTACCTCAGCTCCGTACCTCAGTATGCGTTGCATCCGACAGCTGGCTCACGACTGTCACGATGACGTCACAGCTCAGATTATCAAGGAAGACATGTTCGTCGATGATCTGATCACTGGAAACGACGATCACTCGTTGTTACTACAGCGATGCGAGAAAGTTTCAAAGGTATTACAAGCGGGTTGTTTTCCTTTGAGAAAATGGTGCTTTAATTTCAAGACAGGTGAAGATGCACTAAGTAAAAGTTTTGACAGTGAACATGCGCAAAACAAGACACTTGGGCTAGGTTGGTGTCATGTCACGGATCAGTTACATTACACTACTAAAGTAGATATTACCTGCGATATATCTAAAGTCACTAAACGTATGATACTTTCGATTATATCCCAAATATACGATCCTATGGGACTTTTAAGTCCGGCTATAATTATATCGAAGATTTTACTTCAAAGGTTATGGCTTTGTAAAATCGAGTGGGATACCTATGTATCTCATGACATAGCTATAGCTTGGCAACGATTTGTAAGCACTTTAAAGGGTTTACATACACTTCGAATACCGAGACACGTCAAGAGTAACAACACGCGTTACGTTGAGCTTCACGTGTACACAGACGCCTCGCAGGAAGCGTACGGCGCCTGCGCCTATGTACGGTCCTACGCCGCCGCCGACGGCAGTGACCATTCTAAGGCAAAGGTTACACTATTGTGCGCTAAATGCAAAGTCGCTCCCTTGAAGGCACTTAGTATACCAAGATTAGAACTTTGTGGAGCATTGATCGGTGCTAGACTTTATAAAAAAATAACCTGCTCACTTCGTATGAAATTCGATAAAGTTTATTTCTGGTCCGATTCCACGATTGTCATAGGATGGCTGAGGATGTCACCCCATTTGCTTAAAACATTTGTTCAAAACCGAGTGACAGAAATTAACGAACTTACTGGGGACTCCGTATGGCTACACGTCAGTGGGAAGGAAAATCCTGCTGATTTACTGTCCAGAGGCGTTTACTTGGACAATCTAATCGACCTTGATATATGGTGGAACGGTCCTTCTTATTTAAAAACGGAATTTAATTCTGGTGATTGCATTTTAACAGATATTGATAGTTTGCCTGAATTAAAAAATGATCATGTCATGTGCTTAACAACAAGCACTCAGATTCAATCTAAAAACGAATTTATAGATTTTAATAGGTTTTCTTCATTCAATAGAATGATGCGCGCCACAGCATATGTACTGCGCTTTATTAATAATCTACGCAACAAGCAAAATCGCAAAACCGGTTGCTTATCTCTTTCGGAGTTGACCGACGCACAGTACTTACTAGCTAGGTACGCACAGATGGAGTCCTTTGCAAAATTGTATGCCGCTCTGACAAACAAAGACACTAAACCAAACGACAAAGACTTCAAACGAGTTCAGAGCCTTAATGTTTTTATAGACGAAAACCAACTTATAAGAGTAGGAGGTAGGTTATGTAATTCGGTAAGTTTTAACTATAACAAGAAGCATCCTATTCTTTTGGATAATAAACACGTTTTTTCTATTTTATTACTTCGATATACACACATCGAACTATTTCACGCGAGTCAACAGCACCTCCTGTCTACACTACGTGAAAACTGGTGGGTACTTAGGGCTAGAAATTTAGCCAGGAAGGTAATCCATGAATGTGTCAGCTGTTCGCGCTTAAACGGGAAGACTTTAAGTCCAATCATGGGAAACCTACCTGCTGACAGAATCGAGCCGTGCTATCCATTCGCCCGCACTGGCGTAGACTACGCAGGGCCAGTTAACGTACTCAATCGAAAGGGCAGAGGGGGTCAACTAATAAAAGCGTACATATGTTTATTCGTATGTTTTGTTACCCGTGCTGTACACTTAGAACTCGTTACTAGTCTTAGTACAAACGATTATATTTTGGCATTAAAACGGTTCATTAGCCGCAGAGGTAAACCTAACATTATATACTCTGATAATGGGCGTAATTTTGTAGGTGCTAAAAAAGAATTAAAAACGATGTTACATAAACATTCAGATAAAATTATAGATTATTCTGCAAACGAAAAAATTGATTTTAAATTCATACCACCATATTCTCCTCATTTCGGTGGTTTATGGGAGCGTGGTGTACGATCATGTAAGTATCATCTGATGCGGGTCGTGGGTAATGCCAAGCTGACGTATGAGGAGTATAGCACTGTTTTGACACAGATTGAGTCGATTCTTAACTCCCGTCCCTTGTCCCCCCTATCATCCGACCCCTGTGACCTTTCCCCCCTCACACCAGCCCACTTCCTGATCGGCCGACCGCTGACTGCTCCGGCTGATGCTGACCTCACTGCTGAGACGACGTCCACGCTGTCACGATACGAGCGAGTGGAACAGCTGCGGCAGCAATTTTGGCGAAGATGGTCCAAAGACTACGTAACAGAACTACAGCAGAGAACAAAATGGAAGACTAGTAGTCAAGACTTACATCCTGATACGATGGTATTGATAAAAGATAACAATACTTCTCCTCTCCGTTGGCTGATGGGTCGCATAGTACAAACTTATCCAGGAAAAGATGGAGTATCCCGTGTAGCAGACATCCTTACTGCTAACGGCATCACAAAGCGGGCATTCTCAAAAATATGTCCCCTACCTATCGAGAATGCTAAGAAAGAAGAGGACCAACTTTTGGAAAGCGGAGCTTCCAAGGCCGGGGGTAATGTTCAATAACCTACTGGTGGCGCCATCTGACGGCGTAATAGAGCAACTATATGGATTGAAAGAATCCTGTGAAAGAAGCGCGTAGCCCGGCACCGTTCTCTTAGCGCGACACACACATCGCCGCATACACGTATTTTATTATTTATCATTTTAAAACTGTAACCCTATTGTAGATACCTAATTATAACGATTATTTATATTGAAAATATACGATCTCATCATTTGGGAGGAACCGGGAACAACCTGATCGAAAAAAGATATCATTAATTAGTATTTTAGTTCAATTTTCTACCTGTAAAATTTCAGCGTAATACGATTTGTAATTACTGAGATAATTAAAAGAAAGACATTAGGTAGTGCATGATCATGGCAACCCGACCAAGTATAGATGGTTACGAAAAAGCGGCCGCGTAGTACTTTATGCCTACCTTTTAAAACGTATAGTATAATAACGCTACATGCTCAATACAGTCGCGTACAGAATTAAACTGTTCAGCCTATAGCATAGTATATATCTTGAAGTACAATGTGATTTAATTTAGTTTTAATAATGATCTGTGATTTTAATAATAAAACTATTTTTATAAGAATACTAGCCAGCCAGTCATCGTAATGTGCTCTTAAAATAATAATGTCAGTCAATAATTTATTATATGATTGTTAGTTCATGATTTGAAAATCAATGTTAATCTTTTTGAAGTTAATTTATAATTATGTTGAGCCAATGAACATTTATTATGCTGCTATAAGAAAATATATAACTAAATTAAAGTGTTTAGGTACTTCGCATTTTTCTTTGTAAGTTTATAAGACATGATTTGTAAATAAAAATACTCAAATTAAGATGATATTGTTTTCGTTTTACACTTCTGTACGTAACTGTACTTTACGTTTAAAACTATCCTATTAATTTCAAAAGTTAGTATAAAGTACTACGTGGCCGCTTTTTCGTAACCATCTATACTTGGTCGGGTTGCCATGATCATGCACTACCTAATGTCTTTCTTTTAATTATCTCAGTAATTACAAATCGTATTACGCTGAAATTTTACAGGTAGAAAATTGAACTAAAATACTAATTAATGATATCTTATTCAACTTTTAAATCCACAAGGAACTCAGTAAATCGGAGGCTTAAAATCTCCGGAGCGCATCGTTACGAGAACTGAATTAAATATCGTTGTAACTTAATAAATACCTACAGGATTCTAATGAAAATTTACAAACATTTGAAGGCAGTTGTAAGCTACAAAATGACGTTTCAAATAAGGCTTTAGAGCTCTTTTTTGAAGAGCTAGGAGCTATTTTTGAGTTTTTTTTTTAATTAAAATACTTCCAAACGGTGCATTATTTTGTTTTTCTTTATTGGCAAACAAATTATAACAAATTCATAGAAGCTGTGTACAAAAAATTATACATATTCGCTTAGCCGTTTCGGAGATACAGCGAACACGTAAACGTTACCCCAGCAGGATTTTGAATATCTCCGAAACCATAAACGATACAAATTCAAATTTTGTGGCAACATTTACCTCGTTCAGAATACTAATTATGTACCTAAAGTTTATTTCAATAAACCCTTTAATTAACAAAACATCTGGCTGGGGTAACGTTACGCCAGCCAGATCTGTTTTTGTCAAATAACTAAAAAACCATAAGCAAAACAAATTTAAAAATCAGCACAACAATTGAAGAAGTTGGACTTCTAATTATCTACTTAAAAAAAATGTGATTTTCGACAAAATCTGGCTGGGGAACGCCACACGTGTAAATAAAAATGGATACTGTAAGTAGGTTTTGGCGATCCCCTGCACAACTACTGAAACCCACCCATTAAAACACTGGCCACTTGAATCATGTAATTTTATAATGAGTAATTAACTACCTAACCTAGGTAGCAGTTCGTCCAAACCAACTTGTTAGGAGGTGCGTAGGAAATTAAATATCCGTAAGCTTTTTTTAACAAGTACCTAAACCTAATTTTATTTTTAACCTAAACCTAACCCAACAAAACTGTCAGAAAATAACGTTGGTTTGGATCGAACTGTACCTAGGTTAGGTACTTAGTTACTTACTCATATTAAAATTATCTATGATTCAAGTGGCCAGTGTCTAATGGGTGGGTGTCAATGTGTGCAGTGGATCCGCGAAACCTACTACAGTAATTTTTATATACACGCTTAACGTCCCCCCTAACCGAGGGGAGACGTTAGGATTTAAAAATCCTGACGGGCCCCCCCCCCCAGGTGATCCACCTAGGGGAGACGTCAGTCCGAAAGGGGTTAAAAATCCTTACTTCAGAATTTGTGACTCTACAGAGGCTTAGATAAGCCAACTTGAAAAACGACTTTTTGCTCGTCTCTCAATCTTGGCCACAGAAGTGAACTTGAACTGAGTGGTGTCAGAGGGAAGGAACAACCTATTTTGAATATTTGTCCAGCCAACCTGAGAACCACATTGTTACAATGAAATAATTATGTTGATCTTTCTTTAGAATAGAGGTGCACCTAGATAATACACCAGATATGATTTTTCCCCTTCAAAGGAAAACAGCCCAGCTATTTGGTAGGTGGCACTTTCCTAGAGTGAAATAAAACTAATAAGCAAATATAATTTCAAAATGTTTATTAACTCGTGAAATCACTTAAACTTTGAACTCAGAGTAAGGGGACTTGGTCAGAGGGATATCCCTCCACAAATCAGGGGTCAGGTAGGCATAGGTCTTGGCAATGGCCGCATATGTGGCCTTAGCAAAATTGCCAAGGGTACCAGTGGAGCCACGGGCAGATGTGTAGCAGTCCTGGACACCAGCCATCTGAAGAAGCTTCTTAGGAACTGGAGCAGACACAATTCCAGTACCACGGGGCGCTGGAATCAGCCTTACAGTTACCGATCCACATTTACCAGTCACCTGAAAAAGAAAAGATATTTTTTGTTAATATTTTTAAATTTTTCACTTCACAATATGCAAGCCTATCAATGAAATCAGACGCATTAAGCTTCACAGGTTCTTCACCTCAAGTGGATACCACGAATGAAAATGATTTAATTCTCATCATTAAATTATTTTGATTAATATCCTTAAAAAGTAGACAATAATTTATAAACTTCACCTTGCAGGGAACTGTGTGGGGTTTTCCAATCTTGTTGCCCCAGTAGCCTCGTCGCACTGGAAGTACAGACAGCTTAGCCAGGATGATAGCTCCACGGATGGCAGTAGCTACTTCTTTGCTGCACTTGACACCCAGGCCAATGTGACCGTTATTGTCACCAATGGCGACGAAGGCCTTGAAACGAGTGCGCTGACCAGCCCGGGTCTGCTTCTGAACGGGCATGATCTTGAGAACCTCGTCATTTAGGGACGGTCCAAGGAAGAAATCAATGATTTCAAACTCTTTGATGGGCAAAGAGAACAGATAGATGCTTTCTAGTTTATCGATTTTGCCTTCACGTACAAGGCGGCCCAACTTGGTAACGGGCAACCATTCCTTCTGATCTTCCTTGGCACGACCACGACCGCGCCCACGGCCGCGGCCACGTCCTCGCGGACCTCCACGACCACGGTCGCCACCTGCACCACCTCGAGAACCGAATCCACCGCGGAAACCGCCACGTCCACCGGCTGGAGCTGCGTCCGCCATTCTGAAACCGAGAATATTGTCACTAGGTATGTTATCTTTGTAAATCCAGAATCAACTGGTAAAACAAATGGATTATAATCAGACGTGCAAAGGCCATCACTGTGTCGGTAACACTATGGTAGATACCGCGAATGCAATAGGGTTTGGTTCTCATCATATAAAAACACGTGGCTAGAGGTTAACCAACATGCACGTTATGAACTACATTAACGTATGAAAATACTTATAAACAACAATCTAATCTACACAGAAGTATATAATTGATGAATAAGCACCTAAACATAGTTTATATTGTAAAAAATACTATATTAGCAAAATAAATATTTTTACTCACGTAGTACGTGTGCGAGCCTAACGACGTTCAAACACAAAATGGCCGATGTTGACCGAATTGACCGATGATGATGTTGAACCGTTGAATGGAGGTGCAGGGCAGTGTTGCCATTTATACAGATTTATCTGTATTGATACAGATTTTAGTCCTCTTATACAGATCACAGATTTCAGTCTTGTTTTATACAGATTTTCAACCTGCCCGAATTTATAAAGACAATTAGCTTAAAGATGTAACACCATTGCCTAAAACAAAGGAAAAAGGCATTGCTTGATTAGGAGATTCGTAAAAAATTAACGATGGATGAATTAAAGTAAATTCTTAAATACCAAGAACAATCTTGTTTTATGCGTTGTATTCGCGCGCTTTTTAGAAAAAATATGGGTTAAATATATGTTTAAAAGAAAATATTTGAGTAAAGTTACAATGTTGTGAAAGTAGCCACAAATAAAATAACTACTAAAGAAAAATCTTAGCAAAAAAGGTGCGTCCTATGAAATGTGAGTGTATATTTTAATGCGAGTTGATCCCAAGAAAACTATTTCAAGGGTTGGCTAGCAAAGTAAAAAAGGCGCAGAATATGCTTTTTGCATGTTTTTGTTGTTGTCGGGCCTAGGTAATGGTGGTAGCGGTAGGTAAACATTATTTAGTTTGGCATATGAACACTGCCAAGCATGTCGCTTGTTCACCCAGCTCAACAAATACAATAAACAGTTCATTTCTAAAATAATAAATATGCATAAGTAGGTACCTACTCTAATTAATATTACAAAAAGAGTTTTTTTATACAGATTCTAAGAATTTGGGGTTATACAGATTTTTCCCAAAAAAAAATACAGATATTGGATTACACCGTCTGGCAACACTGGTGCAGGAGATGGATGACAGACGGCGGGGCGTGCGGGAGGGTGTAGATAGTGATGTACTTCTGTAATCACTGATTTCAATCTATGCGCCTATGTCTTGGCGGTAGCGTTGCCAAGTATTGTCTATGCATCGTATGATGTTTTGGTCTAGAATTAATAAAAAAAAAAACAAACAGGCCACAGACAAGAAGCTGTAGCGGCAGCTCAGACCAAAACAAACACCGCAATCAAAACAAAGTTGTTTTTACTTTATATAGGTATCGGTTACTATAAAATCTAATGTAGACAATATTTACAGTTACTTTTTTCTTCGTCTTCGTAAACGGTTGAGCATTCGTATAGTATGATAATAAAAAATATTCAACAAAATGTATCACACTAAGACATTAATTGTAACAATCTTTATTTCGTTAATCAATTCAGTTTATTTAAAAGCGGATGATATAAATCCAGTTGTAATCACCACATGGAAATTTGTCGATGCGGCTGAGAAAGGTAAGGAAACAATTTTTTTTCTAAATAATGGGTAACTAACTACAGTCGGAATAAAACGAAACCTACTGACGATCCATTAAAAAACTCGTAGCTATCTACATATTCATTACGCGTACAAGCGTGTAAGGTATGGTCCATCAAGTGGTCTAGCTGCTTGCACGACAGTACCAACAAAAAATAATGTTATGAGTTCTAGGTAAGTATCCTAGTTTCGAAGAGACTATATAAGATGTACTTTCTATTTGATTATGTTTATTTTTTTGTTTAATTTACTAATAGTTCAAGAGATATTAAAAGTTACCTCAGCGAAATAGTATGTTGATTGTTTGAATGGTTGTAGAATTATTTCGATTAATGTTTTTGATGAGTTCAAAAGTGTTTTCTATGAGTTATTACATCAATCAAAATGCTCTTGATAGGAAGATCTCAGTATATAATTTATTTATACTGTTTGTTGAAATAAAAAATGGCAAATCAATATAAGTATCCCTATGTTATACTGAAACCTGATTTGATTTTGAAAGTTACATTAATTTTATGGTAATAAAAACTAATTCAAATTCAAATAGTTTATTTGCGGAATATGGGTACATTAAGATAAAATGACATTGTATAGAAAATAAATATACACTTTAAAGCAAAAATATTGACAAACTCATGAAATGTATTCAGCCCATGATGTGATTTTTTTTCGTTTCTGACATAGGGTTCCTTGGGGAAGTTGTTTGCTATTGTGGGCTGAGTGACTATCTTGAATTTCTTCAACATTTTTATTTTATCTTGTATTATAAAAGATGTAAATTCTTACTACAAAATTGATATAAAAATGCTTTTTTCTCTTCTTTTTTTTAAAAACGCTTTTTTTTCAGCATGGCAAATTTTGAAGGATGGTGGTACTGCTCTAGATGCAATTGAACATGGTGCCAGTGTTTGTGAACAATTGCAATGTGATTTCACTGTTGGATATGGTGGCAGCCCTGATGAAAATGGGGAAACCACATTAGATGCCTTAATTATGGATGGGTAAGTGTTTTCCTAATAATAATTTTATAATCTTACCTTTTCTGATTCACCTAAGTTTTACTACACTGTCAGAATATTTGAAGCGCTTGTAAATGTTCATATAATTTGCTGTAATGAAACCTATGGAATAGTTGGTTATGGAATGCTGCCATTTTTTACCATACAGTGTGTGTCCTTTAAAAAAGTGTAACTTAAGAAATTTATTGATTGGAATTTTTTTTTTTTATCAAATGTGGTTTGAGTTTGTCTACTATACTTTTATACTAATTGATAAATGCGAAAGTAACTGTCTGTCTCGTTTTCATGCCAGAATTACTGAACTGATTTAAATTAAATTTGGTACACAGATAATTTAGAGAACCTGATAAAGAACATAGGCATAAATCACACGGTATCTACTAGTCTTCAATATGTAGTGCTGTGGTAAGAAACACACAGTAGGTACCTATACTGCTTGCCCACCTGCTAATGCTTGAGGAACATAGGTCGCATTTTTCGTTGAAATGTAGTTAAGTCAAAGACACAGTGGGTTTGTTTTTCATTATGACCTTAAGGCGTTGCATTTTCAATACTGTAATGCTTCAATAACTAACAAAGCACATGGAACGAGAAAAGGGTGTACGCGTATAGACTCGACAGCACTTTCCTTGATATTGTCTGATAAAATTAAATATAATCTTAACAGGTTGACGATGAATGTCGGAGCAGTGGCAGCCCTCCGCAGAGTTAAGTCAGCAATTTCAGTAGCCCGCCATGTTTTAGATAACACAAAACATTCAATACTTGCTGGTGATTTGGCTACAAAATTCGCTATTGAAATGGGTTTTAAAGAGGAGCCACTTACCACCAAAGTTTCTAAGAAGATGTGGTGGCAGTGGAGGAATGAAGACAACTGTCAACCAAACTTTTGGGTGGTATGTATACACTTCACGCCTTTTAATCCCAAAGCGGGGTAGTCGGGGGCACTTGCTTAGTTAGCAAATGCCCACGGTTCACCAAGCGTATTTAACCCAACGTGACAGGGGGTGAGCCCATCGCCGTTATAGGGTTCACACACCTTGTGGTGTGCGGGTTTCATCACGATGTTGTCCTTCACCGTACGAGCGTTGCGTTGCGTACATAGGCTCTGAAAAAGAGTCCCATTGGTACACGTCCAGTAGCCGGACTCACACCCGCGACCTCCCGGTTACAAGTATCCGAACAACTGGACCACAGACGCTCACATCATGTCAAAGCTAGGTAATATAGTTTCCCAATGCGCTATCTCGGAGGAATTCGGGGTTCTATGTTTTCTGCCGAGGCGAAGCGGGGCACACTGGTTCAGAATTTAAAATCGGTATACTTCACGGCCTTCTTTTTTCCAAGTCGTTGATTCGCGCAATTTTTTTTTTATGACTCACTTTGATACAACTATTTTAATAGTACTTTCCAAATAAAATATGATTTCATACAAAAAAAAATATTTATATACCTAATGTATTGATATATGGAGAAAAACATAAAATTACGGAAATCTCTTAAACGTTCAAAGTGTTAGCAGAAACGGCAAGTAGAGGTTATAGTGGCACTGTGTTGATTATTTGATTAGTTGGAAATATTGATGTAAGTCCGCCGCTTGGTTTTGCAATGGTTTTCAAATAATTTCCTTTTGTCTCGCAAAAAATCTCAAGGTGTGTGTTTTATGTATATGTGTAGTGTATAACGTATGTGTTCGGTATTATTATTGTAAGGAGTGCCGTCACTGATATACCTAGAACATATTCATTATTTTTTTTTAAGGAAAATTAACTTCTAAACCCAAGCCTTAGAAGTAATTAAGGAAGTAACATAGGAGGGTTTCTTAGACCACAAATAACCCCTAGACTTCAGCACGCTGTAGATAATTACGGTTAAATATTTTCGGAAGAGTTTGGTTGCAAACGCTGTCACTATCTTGTATATGCATAGGTAGTAGGTACTTAAGCATTAGGTACAGATAGTTTCGAAAGCTGTACTTTCTATGAATGCCTACGTACGTGGACCTTGTCAAAAACTTGAGGAACTACCGCGCTTTTAGACGATTTACTGGTATTAGTATTATTTAGTAGTATTATTGGAAAAATAATAAATAGCTGATAGGGCCTTAGCAGTAGGTTAGAACGTTAGCCCCGCTAGGTTTAGTCCTCCGCATTCAGTGGTGCTCTCCCGAAAGGCAATTTGTGCCTCGATTGTAATAATGCTGTCTCCCACTATTTAGATTATAGGAAGTAAAAAAAATCTTTATGTATGCATTGCAATAAATAATAAATAAATAAAATAATAAATAACTATTTTACAACAACACACACAATACACATTGCCTTCATCCCATGTTAAGTAGCTAAAGCACTTGTGTTAAGGAAATCAGACAACGAGATATATTGGGATCCAAGACAGAAGGCTAGGCCCCCCCGGGACCAGTCAGTCACTGATTGAGCTCTTGTCTATTCTGGATGCCGCTGTAGATCCTGGCTCTAACAGGAATCACAGTGGTGGGAAAGTGGGTGGGAATATCCCGGAATATACGTAAAGCTCAGGAATCTTTTAAAAACGCGTAGTAGCAAACAGCGGCACCTCTTGAGCCGGCCAGTCCTCAACACGGGCCGAGCTACACGCCCCTACCCGTGTACTAGCCACGACAAGGCAAGAACCCATATCGTAATATATTGCTACACTAGTGGACTCGACAGACGTTATCCTGTCTTAACTATTAATATAAATATCTAGGGTGGCCTGTGCCCAGCAGTGGATGTCATTTTTTCTTTCATAAGAACCTTCTGCTGTCATTAATAAGCACAACAAAGTTGGAATTCGCGAAATCGGTCCACCCGTTCCGGAGTTATGCCGTGACTTTTATATAATGATTGAAGTTGATTTTTATATAATAGTGTTACTCTCGAATGTTCGACGTACCTCTACGGCATTCTAGCCGTTGTTTCTCGAACCCGGGGCGTAACAATAGATAAAGAGGTACCTACTGCGTTTTTTTTCTCAAACCTAATGTATATTTTTCAGGATGTTACGCCAAACTCTAAAGCTAGTTGCGGTCCATATAAACCCAACAAACACCACAATAAACATACTAGAATAAGCAGTAACACTCATATCGATAGATATAACCATGACACTATTGGTATGGTTGCAATTGACAAGCATTGTAATATTGCCGCGGGCACATCGACGAACGGTGCTAAGCATAAAATACCTGGGTGAGTAATTATTTATTTATTATCACACAATCACCCATCACACCACCTTCGGCCAGGACATCACCAGATTGGTGATGTCCTGGCCGAAGGTGGCGTGAAAAGTACTCGAAACCGGAGGTCATGTATGAAAAGGATGTATGAATGTAGATGAAGCAAAAGGGGTATGATCAGGATCGTGACAAATGGAGATCTGTAGTCTCTGCCTACCCCTCTGGGAGACAGGCGTGAAGTGTATGTATGTATGTATCACACAACAAGATTTGCATTACAGGTTGCCCTAATGCGCAAAACTTATAAACTAAGAAGAGACTATAAGAGCGTCTGTGGTCCAGTTGGTCGGATACTTGACTTGTAACCGGGAGGTCCCGGGTTCGAGTCCGGCTACTGGACGTGTACCAATGGGACTGCGTGCAATTGGAGAGGCCTATGTCCAGCAGTGGACACGTATGGGCTGATGATGATGAGGTAATTGAATATTGGACCTCTCGGAACCGTGCCACCGTTCGAAGACGCGGTGAACATTTACACGGTCTCATATTTCATCAATAATGTCATAAATGGGCCTTTTAAAATAATTTCTTTAACATCTCAAATATGTACAGCTTTATTTAATTTCAACATCCACTTCCTGTTTAAACACCCTTTATAAATACATACATCATGAATTAGGTAGTTAGTTTACATTACACATTCGTTATGTTTGGAATTTTTTAAGTATAAGTTTCCGTTCGTTAGTTTGTTTAAAAAAAAATACACTTCACGCCTTTAATCCCAAAGAGGGGTAGGCAGAGGCACTTGCTAAAGCAAGTACCCACGGTTCACCAAGCGTATTTAACCCAACGTGACAGGGGGTTGAGCCCATCGCCGTTATTGGGTTCACACACCTTGTGGTGTGCGGGTTTCATCACGATGTTGTCCTTCACCGTACGAGCGTTGCGTTGCGTACATAGGCTCTGAAAAAAGAGTCCCATTGGTACACGTCCAGTAGCCGGACTCGAACCCGCGACCTCCCGATTACAAGTCAAGTATCCGACCAACTGGACTACAGACGCTCGCTATATTAGTATAGATTTTATAGAAATAATGTACTTACTTACTGCCTACATACAGCTACAAAACAATGGTTTTCTTATAGAAGAGTGGGTGATTCCCCAATACCTGGCGCTGGCGCGTACGCGGATAACGATGTCGGAGGCGCGGCTGCTACAGGCGACGGTGACGTCATGTTGAGATTTGTTCCCAGGTTTGTGTAAAAAAAAACATATGTACTATCGACTATGGCGTGCACAGCATATAGGCAAAAAGACACTATTTTCCCGACGTAACAATAAAGTTATTGCTAGATCTCTTTTTGTTGCCCTCACGACATGGCTAACGAAGGTCCTGTGTTTTGTGGGTGAGTAGTTAGGTAGGTTATAGCTATATTTCGTAAAAACAAGTTACCTATACATAGGTGTCAATCCTTGGGGATAACTGCCTACCTTGTCGTAAAAGCCGGTGCACGCCACTGCTATCTAAATGATAATGAATGAATAAAAGATTTCTTAATTGGTATGGCTTTTTCAGCGTGTTCCCCATGGCACTACTCGATGGCACAACTAGCTGTCATATATAGGTTAAAGCTAATTATAGTTTCGAATCAGAAAAGTGGGTTAGGTTAGAACATCTTAATTTGTTAATTGTAGGTATATTAAGCTGCTCGGCTGGTTGAAATCGAAACCTAGTAAGTCAGTTTTACAAGAAATTTGTTGTTGGTGTTTGTTGTAATAACCAGTTAGTTGTGCTATGGAGTTGGTTCAGAAAGAAGTACTGGATTTTCTCTCACTAGGTTCATGTTGATCAACAGCTCGTTTTCAACGATACGTATTTACCATGGATGGGCAATACATGATGGTTTCGTTTAAAGAAAATACTCTACGTATTCAAAACTTTTCATTGGAAAATTAGGTCTTAACAAACAACACGGTTTACCTATCGAATAAAAAAAAACTTATGTTTTCTATTTGTCTACATACTTATTTAGAAAATGTCCAAATCAACTAGGTACCTACTCCACTATACTGAGTGTAAAAGGATCCCGAGGCGACACAATTATACATACATTCATACACTTCACGCCTGTCTCCCAGAGGGGCAGGCAGAGACTACAGATCTCCATTTGTCACGGTCCTGACATACCCCTTTCGCTTCATCTACATTCATACATATTTTCATACACGACCTCCGGTTTCGAGTACTTTTCACGCCACCTTCGGCCAGGACATCACCAATCTGGTCTGTAGGTATATGTCCTTCTGGGGCGACCTCTACTCACCCGGCCCAATACATCACCCATATAAATCTCTTTCGTCAATCGACCTTCATCCATTCTCTCCATATGCCCAAACCACCGAAGCATGCCCTTTTCAATCTTGGTCACTACGTCTTCCTTCAAACAGCAACTTTCTCTTATCACACTATTCCTTATCCTGTCATTCAATGTCACGCCTTTCATAACACACGACACAATTATATTACACGAAATAAACGGTTTTCTACATTGGGAGATGACATTATGTATGGAGATGAAAAAGATATTTTCATATCCCCACATCGTCGCCATATTGACGAAGTTGTTCATATTGACGAACCCAACAACTATTCTAAGACCATTTGCTCTGTGGGGTCTTTTTGCACTCAGTTTGGCAATGAGAGCTAAGGTGATTGTATATGAATAACAAACAGTAGAAAATTATGTAGTGTGATAATGGAGAAAAACTATACATAAGTAGGTTACATTATAGTGTATGGACGAGGAAAAATATAGTACCTAACCGCAGCAAGTCAGAAAAGTGATACGGAAGAGAACGGATTACGGTGTATTGTCCAGTACAAAGAATGAATCTAGGTAGGTACCTACGCCATTAATAATGTTGTTTATTCATCCATTATTATTTATTAGTAATTACTTTGATAGGTAGGTAAGTACTTAATTGCGATTTATTGATATGTACCTACTTAAACGTTATTTGGCGCGAAGACTTAATACCTTTACGATTATGACTGAATTGTATGTAGGAATTATTGTTTACTAATCCGACTATGTTAGCTTATCAGATTTATTGTAAGTAAATAAGTGGAAGAACCTAGATACTAATCTCTTCTACGCTTAATATGGAGGATACGACTAAGCCTGTTGGTGTAGTGGTCAGCATGTCTGCCTCTATTCCGTAGTGTCGTGGGTTCGATTCCCACCGCTGCGCTGACAGGTATTTAGTTGATGAGCTTTTAAGTAGGTACATGTTGTATGCGTCTGGGTGTTTTATTTATATAAGTATTTAAAAGAGAAAAAAAAATAAGTACCTAAGTATATTACGTTCTCTGAATCCAAACACAGTGCTTCAGCTACTTAACGTGGGATGAAGGCAATGTGTGTGCTGTAAAAGCCGAGAAATCGGTGTGCACACGAGAAATTCGTATAAACCAAGCGTGCCGTTTTCGATGTCGGTGATTCCCGGCTAGGCTTGCCAACTTTTTTTACAAGAAATAAAGTATATTTAGGCCTAAGAAAACAAATTAAACAGTATTTTATTTATCTATTTTATTTAACACTAGTTGACCAGTGCCCACTTCGTTGGGCATAATGTTAATAATCCTTTTGTAACATAAATATAAAAGTAAGACATATTATGCTGTTGTTGACTTAGGTCATTTTCAATGTAAGTATACAGGTTGTATCATAACAAAATTATGATACACCCCTATCCACGACGGTTCAAATTGCATCGTGTATATGTATATAAACTGGTGGACAAAAAAATTACGCCCCTGTTTTAATAGTGTAACATTTTTTATGCTGAAAACAGTATTTTTTATACTTTTTTTTTTGTTCAACAGTAAAAAGTATTTTGTAGTGAAAAACAGTATAATACTGTTTTTAACAGTATTAAATAGTTGGCAACCGATTCCCGGCCCACTCACACCGTCAATAATTAAGAATAGTACCTATAAGGTTTATAGTTTATTTTTCTGACATATATAAATTATTAACATATATAAAAGGAAAAGCTGACTGAATGACTGACTGACTGACTGACATATCAACGCACAGACCAAACGGCTAAACGTAGGGACTTGAAATTTGGAACGGACGTAGCTTAGATACCGTAGGGGTGCACTAAGGAAAGAATTCCCGAAATTCCCACGGGAACGGGAATTAACGGGATGAAACGTTTGTATGAAAAATCTAAACCGCTGAAGGTAGACGCTTGAAATTTGGGATGCAGGTACCTTAGAACACTTAAAGCTTAGGTGCAACAGGCTATTGGGAAATTCCCATGGGAACGGGAGTTAGCGGGAAAAAACTTTTGTATGGAAAATCTAAACCGCTGAAGTTTATGAAATCGCGGGGCATTCCACTAGACTAATATGCAACCTTAATTTCAGTTTCCTAGCAGTGGAAGAGATGCGTCGCGGAGCAACTCCTCAAGAAGCCGCCCGAACCGCAATAAATAGAATAATAAGACTATACCCTCATTTTATGGGGGCCGTGATCGCACTTCGCAAAGATGGCGTCTACGGCGCCGCCTGTCACGGCATACCCGTGTTCCCCTTCGTCGTGAAGAACGCCACTGAAGTGGAATCCCTCAAACATATTCGTTGTCAAGGTATTCCATCGCATCCAGGTGTTACACTTGTTTAGTTGAAAGATAATCTTGACAGAGAATGATTTAAACGTAAATATGTTTATAAGTTGATGATTATGCTGTGATATAGTTACTATCTGCTACTAATGTTGTACTTACTAGTACTGTCAAAATATATATACATATTCTTACTATAATAAAACTGTTTATTGTTGTTTTGATTAGGTATGTACAATAATATAATTATACATACAGTTATAATAAACCATATACGTATATTTATTAGAAATAAGATAATAAAGCTTATGAAATTATGGTGCTAGTTTCGCTTGACCCAAAATATTTTAGTGAGTTCATTGTCACTTTAAGTTCATACTGTATGTTCCATGCCGTACCATCACCTATAAGTTTTCTTTTCTATTAAGTATAAGGCAAGGAACGTACGCATTACATTTTTTTTAGTGTCAGGATAATAAATTTGAATATTTTGTTAACGGATGAAAGGAACTACCGCCACCACTCACCTGCTTGGGCTATATCGCACCCTCAGTAGAATAAAGGTGCAATTAAAAAATCCGGTAAATTGAGTTACAACCGAAACCTTACTAAAAAAAGCTCGCTCTATCCGATGAAATGTAAAACAAAGGCATTTTTATGATAGAATAAAGAATTCGAATTCATACATACACATACATACACTTCACGCCTGTCTCCCAGAGGGGTAGGCAGAGACTACAGATCTCCATTTGTCACGATCCTGACATACCCCTTTCGCTTCATCTACATTCATACATCTTTTCATACACGACCTCCGGTTTCGAGTAAAATTCGAATTCGTGTTGCCTTTTTTTAATTAACATTGAATTAAAAAAAATACATCCAAATTAAACAATTTTTTTTCTTAGTATCATCAGCAGCAG
>SJJU01002512.1:0-39160 GCA_012932125.1 Conopomorpha cramerella | reverse complement strand
AAAAAATACAGACGAATTTGAGAACTTATTTTGAAAGGTCGTTAGAAGATCAATTGCAAAGAAATTAAAACTAGATTTTATTCCTTATTATTTAGTCGCGTTTCGGACTCGCTCTTTTTTAAAATTATTTATATTATTATTAAATTGCGCTTACTAGATATGAAATAAACTTAATTTGTTATTAAAATGCATTTCGGAGTGAGTGTGCTAAACGGAGTGCATCGCCCAATACCCCATGACGCTTTTACCAACAGGACAACCAGAGAACGGGCAAAACATTACCCATACCAGGTGGATTATACCATTTACGTCGGAACCAAACGGTTTGCGTCTTACCATTCATACTTCGAAATAACACGCCAGGATGTTGGAATGACTTGCTGGAGTCTGTGTTTCCTGCGCAGTACAGTCTGAAGGTCTTCAAGTCGCGGGTGAATAGGTACCTAATGAACAAGTGTGCTCAATCGTACACCACATATCTGCTTAACATTTATTTTTTTTAATCACTATGAACATCAGGCAGGATGTTGGTCAAACGCTTGTTCATTGTGTTTAAAAAAAAATAGAATACAGGATTGAGCCACTCTGTTTTATCACTCTTAGTGCGGTTACGCTAGTTTCAATGATCGATAACAGTGGGAAGAGAGACCACATAAATTATGAATGGATTGCGTGAATGAGATACCGGGGTGTACGATGGATACAACCTCATGCGGTGTGATAGATGATGTTCCATGGGTGGTGGAGCAGAAAATATAAATCTGAAGATAATTTGACGGGCCCGTTGGTATACTAGTCAGCATGTCTGCCTCTATTAAGGAGGGTCGTAGGCTCGATTACCACCGTAGACAGATAGACATAGACAGATATTTAGGTGATGAACTTTTAAGTACTTGTTGTATGTGTCTGGGTGTTTAATTTATATAGGTATGAATTTAAAAGAAAAAAGAAGTAAGAAGTACGTTGTGTTGTCTGAATTCCATAACACAAGTGCTTTAGCTACTTTAATTTATTTAAGTATGTATTTAAAAGAAGAGAAAAAAAAGTAAGTATATTGCGTTATCTAAATTCTATAACACAAGTGCTTTAGCTACTTACTTAACATGGGATAAAGGCCTGTGTGTGGTTGTAAAATATTTATCTAATGTCCATCGCGAAACAATCTTCTTCACAAATTTCATAAAGTTTATGAGAAAACCGTCTTGTATATGAGTCGTCAATGTATATGAGAATTATTTTGAATGCACTTGAGTAAAAGTAACACAGAGCTCTGAGCCTCACGTTATACGACTACAGTTAATTATTATGCCTCTATTCTAGAATTAATATCAGTATAAAAATATTTGTGCTTGGATAAAGTTTTAGTCATGATGACCACGTCGGTGCACGATCGTCGTGGCGCGCGTTTGTAGAGGCCTATTCCTAGCAGTGGACTTACATGTTCATGATGTGGTACGCCTTGCCTGATATCAATAATTCAATGTTTTTTTTTCTATAACGTTCGCCTCTCTTGTTTCACGCTGGGTGAAAGAGATTACTATACAAGTAGTCGCCATAAAATAGAACGGCCGAGAATAAAAATAAAATATTTTTCCATTTCTATGAGACTTTTTCTATCATGGAAATGATTGGGAAGACCCTCGCCCAGCAGTAGACGTCATGTGAATAATGATGATGGGACTATTTCCGAAAACAAAAAAATATAAATTATTTTTCAAGGAAACGCGCACTGACATGATATTGAAAGTTTTAAACGGGTATTATGTCAGCAGCAACAGTCAGCTCGCGACCACGACACATGTAACTGTGTCGAAACGTCGGGCAAAGCAAACAACGAAGGTAAGCTGAATGCTTATATTTGGTTAATCTTCGTGCTATAATACACGTTTTAAACTTTTAAGAAAAAAATATAAATATCAAAATCTAAAATACTGTAAAAAAAGTTATGCGCATAAAAAAAATATACGCGCGCGTCGACTTGAGAACCTCGTTCGTTTTTCGTCAGTAAAGTTTCGAGTTTAGAGCCATGCCCACATAAATTACTTAGTTTGACTTGAGTCGTCATATGAGAACATCAATAAGATAAGACTATTTTATTATTAAATTTTGAAGTTGCTAATGTGATAAAAGCTCGAGTTACTTTCCACATGTGACATTTCAAAAATAAATGAGTGGTACATACATTATTTAAAATAAAACTAAAGTAAATCGTTTCTTTCACTGTTAGAGTTAAGACTGATTTACAAGTTACCATTTCTTACCCACAATTAATTTGTAATTTAATATTTCTTAAATCGCGTAAACTATTATGATATGCATTTTTGCGTAGATAATCATTGACAGTTTATATCGTGCAATTATTTCTCACGAACGTCCCAAATGGAACCGTCTAAATGTATTGTTAACATGACTGAATTATCGATATTTTCATGGACGTCAAAATCAATGAAAATGATAATCCAGTCATTTTTAAGAAGCCCGAAATGTTATGCTCCATAACATAAACGCATTTCCAGGAATCGACCATTGTTAAGAAACTTTTGTGCTACAGTCGTGTTTTCAGCCTGAGTTAGTTTTATATCGATGTCTTTTGTAGTCAAAGGAATGATGGAAACAAAGGAAACGGCCAGTTGAAAGGTAACATTTTTCAATGAGTTTGGTTTCTTGTGTATTTATATGAAAGACTGGTTCAGAAGTTGAAGATTGTATCGCTCTTTGAAAGTGCTTTCAATATCAAGTTAAAGGCTGCAAGAGAATTGTTAGAGGTGAACCTTTATACGTACGTCGCTATATCTCGTGGTGTTAATCGCGATTTATTTTCGATCCTGTGGGAATTTTGGGATTAAATATATGCCTATGTTACTCAGGAATAATGTGGCTTTCCAACAGTGAAATAATTTTTCAAACCAGTAATTTCGGAGCCTAATCAATTCAAACAAATAATCAAACCTTTCTTTATAATATTGGTATAGAATATAGAAGTAGAGACGCTGTATTGCGTCAACACAAAAACGTTATTATCAATGTATAGTAAAACAAAGTCGCCCGCTGTCTGTCCCTAGTATGCTTTAAACTTTGTACTTTAAAACTACGCAACGGATTTTGATGCATTACTTTAGTAGGTAGAGTGATTATTGAGGGAGGTTTTTATGTATAATACATGCATATAATAGCAGATAAACACTGTTCATAGATAGCTAGCACGGTACAGCTACTACTAAAATCTATAAAGTCCTGCTTTTATCTATGAAATAAGTACGGCAAAGGTATTTCTGAATTTAAGAGATGCGAGTTAAATCGTTATTATGTAATTCAATAATGATAAAACTATAATAAACCCTTTGTCAGACGAATTTACACTGAATTAAAACTTTTATAGCCGAAGCCGGGTAGGCACTTGCTAAACAAACGCCTACGGTTCACAAACAAATTCAGCCCAACTTGACAAGGGACGAGCACATCGCCTAAAAATAAATTAGATCATAATATAATCTAACCCTATTATCAACTAATAAACAGATTACTGTGGCGTGAAATTGGAGAGGCCTATGTCCAGCAGTGGACAAGTATGGGCTGATGATGATGATGATAAAACATAATATTCATTCACCACCACATTTTAAACTTTCGTATTACAATCTACGTATATAAGAGTCCTCACTTGTGCATTCATCACAGTCGTCACTACCCAGCCTAAACCCTTGACCTCTACCTTTGATGATGTTACGTGAGATATGAAAGGATTATTTCAAAATTCATCCCCTAAGGGGGTGAAGAGAATTTTTATATGAAAAAACGGTACTTTGGAGTTATGGTTCTCAAACGTGGTGATAGTATTTTTTAATAGAAATTTCGGGAATGAAATCGTGGGGTATCCACTAGTAATACATAGTCACTTATACTTCGCATCTAGATTTCACACTTTCACATTTTTAAACCAAATTAGAATTTGTTAGATCAGCCAATACCATGTCAATCTCACATCAGTCAATGAGCATACGGTACGTACCTTCGTTCAAAAACGAATATACCGGGACATTTACAAATCCGACGAAGGTAGCTAGTAACTAAGGTTCGTGTTCTAAACTTAGGCGTGCTCGGTCGTTTACCTGAATCCAGGTTTACACAAGTAATCAGACTAGAACTCGAGTGAATGACCTGGAGGTGGGGACATATCCTTCATCCTTACGAAATGTAAGTGAGAAAATTTTCTTTAAGGAAAGGCTTTTAGAATTAGACCGGTCGTTATGAGGGTATGTACGCGTGTTTCGCCCACGCATTTCCTGTTTCATTTCTACCCACAGCGATCCCTCTTGCACTGCTTTTTCCGGGAACTTGGGCAAATATTTACGCAGCAATTGTGAATTGCTTGTTTTTTTTTCAAGGAATTTTATTTCACTTTGTGACGTAAGGCTAAAAAGTTCGACCCCAAATAAAGTCGAATAAGTCTTGTTTTGATGGATGATGTCACTTATCAACATAGCACAAGCATCTAAAACAAATCAAGAAAGGGAGTAAAACAGGAGTGGATAGAAATTAATTTTCAGCAGTCAGATTGTACTTAGTGGATACTCCGCTATTTCACATTTTTTAGTTTTTTTTCGAACTAGGGCACTTAACGTAAGACAGAGAAGTTTATTTTTCATCACGTCGAACGGTCGGGATTTGTTTCCGAAAGACTTAAAAGGCGTGTGTGGAATTGTTAGTCCCTTTGTCAAGCTCAAGTCACACAGAAGCGTCAAAACCGGGAAAGCGGGCCGGGGCTCCCCGGGAAGTGAAAGTCGCTCCCGTTAGCGGTCTCTATGTGACTGATTCTCCGGGCCTAAAACGTTCTTGCACCCGATCATGTGTGCCGTCACTTAAATGGTTTGATGTGAGTCTTAGGTTTACAATTTGTACATATCTATAACAAATGGGTAGACATCGGTAACGGACATTTTCTCACCACGGCTATCCTTCTCGTCAAGTCCATATTAATACATCTATTCATTCACGCTTCATGATACCCTTGATGCCATTCTCCTATAGGACATCGCACTGATCGATATAATCTCTCCTCCACCCACTCGAAGCTCTTAATGGAGAGAACTAATCTTTGAATGCATGTGTAGACACTAGCCAGCTAGCTAGACATCACTAGTTTGGTACCTAAATTGATCTTTAGGACAGAAATGAATCAGAATTTCAGCGCTAAACGGTATATTGCACAGAGAATCGATAAAAAAATACACTCACGCCTTTTAATCCCAAAGCGGGGTAGGCAGAGGCACTTGCTTAGAGATTCGATCTGCGTAAATAATATGTCTATAAAATACTCTACAGGTAAATGGACCCCGAGCAATGACCTACGTTGTTCGGCTCGTGAAAATGAACAACTTATACGATTGCGACAATGCTGGGAGACCATTGCTCGGGATCAATATATACGCAGTATACCGACTGGCGGAAGCTAAGTATTTTAGATTTCTTACCTCCTTAGACCATTGTAAAATAAAACCTTTCATATTCCGAGTATCTCTTCTGGTCATCTTTTACGTCTGCTTTAGATGGAAAACCTACGGCTTGAATCATTATAGAAAGATTATTTTTATCCCCTCTGAGTTCAACACTGAAGGAGTTTTTGATAGTCAGTGCCTAACAACAGTACCAATCCGCTAGCCTCTCTCGTCATATTTATTTTGATCACGCTCACAAAAAAAGAAACAAAACAACAACCCTCCCAAGCCCCTAGAGAATTCAACGTAATAACGTAATCTTATTTGCCGACTATTATTACCTACCCACGTGAAATCCCTTAAATGGCTTTAACAACGAAATAGGGACATATTTAGTCTTGCGATGAAAAAACCAAGCCATTTCGGGCTTACTTAGACCAACATGTCAGAAGTCATTCCTTTTACGATTTATTAGTCCCCATTTCAACCATTTGAGGACAAGGAACCAAATAAACTGAAATAATAAGATATACTTAGTGAATCACAGGGCGAGATGATAACTGACATATGTACCAAAAGTTACTAAAAAAGAATGCACAATAAGAGGTGTAAAATGTTAACCTGGTGATTGTCAACACTAGTCGGTTACTTACAATTAACACCAATTTCTGTAAACAACTCCATTTTCATGTACCTTCAGGGGCGAATTGAAAGCAATACGATTCTTTGAACATTATCATTTAAATTTTAAATAGTCAACTGGCATAGCCAAAATTTAAGAATACTAGAGGCATGAAAACTGTACCTTGTAAATCAGTATCTAGTTTGGCATACGTCATGGCACGCAAGGTTATTTTCACCCAACTACGTGTTTTTACGTGAGCCGTACTGTCTGTGTGTATTATTTTTTCTTATGCTTTATGTTGATCCTACCTATCACCAAACAGCTGACGTAGTTGTTTAAAAAAAACGGTGTGCGATGCAGATTACAAGATGAAAATTAATCTAAAAATTTGCAACTTTTAATGAACACTGTATTGTGCACAGGTGTAGAGAAAAAGGAGAAACAAGTTTTTTTTCTAAACTTCTCAAAAAAAATCTCGAAATGTTCGGCTTCCCAAAAAAGATCTAGAACAAAAGTTATTCATTGTACAAAGTATTTTTTGGAGCCGACTTTTCCAGAGGCAACAGAATTGTTTAACATTTTTTAGCTTACTTTTTGTAATAACAAAAAAGTTCTCAACGAAAAGTTTTCTTTGTTTCATTGAAAAACATCGCGCGGTATTCGCTTCTTTCAGTAGAAAATAATGGTCTGGAATATATTGTTATTAAAATTACTTTTATTTAGTCTCGAACTGTTATCGGTAGGTAGACACTATCTGGGGTCACCAAATAACTATCGGAGCTGTGGTTTTTGGAAAAAGGATCCGGCAACTGCCCAAACGGTGCCGAAAAGAACAATGGTACCGTATCAAATGGTCCAAATATCACCGTGAAAGAGAAAATATGTCCACAGGGACGGAAGCATCACCGGCCCGAGGTAGAACCCACAATGAACTCTGGGTGTCCAGGGCTCGTTCAGACAAACATTTTTTAGTATAGGTTGTCTTATTTTCGTTTTATACGTACTTATACACAGATCTCAATTTTATATTTACACTCTGGACACACTCTGTATCAATGGGGCGGATCCACTGTAATTCTTTCGTAGTAATAGAATATTGTAATTCGTAGTAAAATGGCTGTAGGATTCCAGCATACCTACTGCATTTGTTCAGTTCATTTCTCATTTAGGTCTGAATTAACTTTAACAGCAATGTACCTACTACATACATTTTATTGTAATTTAACTATTTGCATAAGGGCCAAAACAGCACAGAGGCCACTCAAAGTTTATTGCTTTTTACTCTGTGCCTTCCTCCTCGAGTCGCCTTCTGAACGCCGGAAAGCACCACTCCAACGCCCACGAACCTCGGCCGTGTGGTATAAGGAGCAGTACATCACAAAATTGATACTAAGTTTTCACATTTTTTGTGCTTATATAAAGTGCTGCAAGGATATTTTGGCCCGTGAATATTAAAGATTAGATATGATATGATATCCCATGCTGATCTGGGAAGTAAATAGAATGCATCAGCTACCGTTCTTCCAGGCATCTTAGAAGCTGACTATGGGGTCGGGAGATTATTATTCAGGTTATTATTTGAGCTAGCAATTTGTAATTTTTGGGATTACGGACGTGAGTGTATGTATGTACTCCATCACAACAGACCCGGGCACAGTAGGTGACGCGCAAAGAGATATACATATAAGATGTATTACTTTTTTATAGTGCGTGGCCCACAACCGGGGAAAAAGTTTGATACGGAAATTGCTTAGTCTATTTTAAGTTAGGTACTATCACAAATGCTTCATGTTCCTAAGTTTATATTTATTGACATAACAGCAGCAAAAGTTAAATGTTACAGATAATGTATTCTGCCATCGCGATAAAATCACATCTTGGTGCGGGGCTATGTACTTGGTAGACTCGTTGACATTTGAAATGTCCGTCGAAAACGATGATCAAAGTAAAAGCAACAAGTTGTTAGCTTATACATTGAAAATACGATTTAGTTTGTTAAGAAAAAACTTAAAGTTTATTCATATTACGGGTTACCTATAGAGCCTCCGATTTTAATATTTGCCTCGGTTGTAGACCATCCACTGTATATTGGTTAGTTATAACAGTCTACAGGGTGACACTCACCAATGGATGCTGTTTGAGGGAGCGCGAGTGCGCTATGGAGCGCCGAGAGCGCGCGTGCGGAAGTCCCCTGTGCTTGAAGTGCCATTCCGTCTCGGAGCCCAGCACCTGCAACAATTAAGCTATTTTAACACTTATTGCCATCAACACTAAGACTTAAACAATAGTTTATAAGTTGATTATATTTTAGGAGGAGGCATCATGAAATAATACGTCCGTTAAAATCAGAAATCAACTTGTTCTCGTTCATCCTCTAGCAAACCTAAAGTATTTAATGAAAAATTTACAATTTCTCTTGACACATACACATTTAAGTAATCTTCTAAAAGCTTCATCAACTTATAATTATGAATCTTAGGTACAAAGTAGAATCCGCACACGGATTCTGAAGGTGGTTGGTTGATTTCGGTGGGTCCGCTTTTTTCACACATGTAACAGTAAAAGTTGTTCTCTACAGAATTAATCTACAATATTATAGTATTATGAGGTACTTCAATCCAAATAGAACCTACGGTCCGGGGGTAAGGTTAGGGGCGCAAAGGTCGAGTTGGAGTATACCCTTGGGGTCGCTTCCTGGACCTATAAAACGTGCGAAAAGCAAAAAAAAAAGAAAAAAATAGGTTCTGGACTTAGAATATTTTTGGTCGATTTTGTATGAAGCTAGGGACTCAGTCGAATTTCCGAGAGCAGCAGGTATATCCTTGGGAGCGCAGACTTAGAAAAATTCAACAAGTGTCAATCTTCAATTAAGGGTACTTTCTGATCATTCGATCGTGTAGGAGACCTGAATGGGAGTGCCCTTTGTAGGGACAACACTAGTCTACTACTACTCGGCTCTAATATTCGTTTCCTTTAATCCTCTCCATCAGAATTATTGTAGGTACTAAAATTGACTGAAACTATCAATTTCTCTCCGCCCACAAATATTTCACTTCATCATGAGAAACTTCAATAGCGGAGTATTAGTTAGCTGCAGCACCGATACTTGTTAACTACAAACTTTGCTACCAGTGAACTTTAGACAAAGTTGACCCATCTGACCTAGTAAAGTTCGAGCGAGCAGTTAATTTATACTACGCTTATTGAAAGCGTGACTTTGGAGTTCCCAATACACTAGAGAATCAGACCAAACGAGACTACGGCTCACGTGGTGCACTCTAATTACCAATATATAAAACCATTTAATAAAGCCCTTACTGTGTAAGGAAACATATCTACTGAAATAATCTGAAAAAGTAAACTTAAACCATAGTGTTGTTGGTAAAAGACATTTTTTTAACGTATAAGACATTTACATAAGATATGTGGGTACATAATAAAAAAATATATATAAAAAGGTTCCCAACACATAGTCATGTTACCTAAAATATACTAATCGCTGCTCTATCAAGTTTATTTACTTCAAACGTCTTTTCCTCTATTAAATGTATAGGCGTCATTAAATTGATTCATTATTACAGAACATTTTCGATGTTATTTACTACAAACTGCCTGTGCCAAGCAAATATTACTAATCAGTGATTAACGCAGATGATATTAAACGCTAAATACTTTACTCTAAACCAGGTGCAATTGTCCTACGAGAAACTAAGCTTAAACAAAAAAATAATAAAAACAAAAATGAAATTCATATTATTGCTATTGACAGGAAGAAAATACTGCCGCCATTACGAAGGTGTTACACTCCTACAAATGGTATATTTACTAGACCTTTACATTATAACTATATACCGTGGAACAAAGACTTACTTACCGACGTAAAGCACATTCTTTACTAATTTAGCGATAGCAAAAACACGATAATATTTGCTCAGTAAAACACTTAAACAAGTCGAAGAGGGGTCAACTGTCCCGGGGCTTCAATATCACTAATCCAATAAATGGGAAAACTACGTAGGTATTACAAAATGCCAATACAGTTCAGAACAATCCAGTTTGATATATCGCAATTTATTATTAACTAGACAGGTGATGAGGGCTGCGTGTCGGAGGATACACTTTATTTCAGTAGGCAATTTCTTAATGGTTATAGTACTTTTTTGAGAACTTTGATTTGAAGACCAAAATGGCTGAAAAAAATTTGATCGTTAGGGAACCTGATGATGACCTATCGCTCGCGGATCCGTTCACGCCTCCCCCCTACACATTGTGAAGAATGAGATAGTATTATAAAGAATAGGACATTTACCGTCCCCGTCTGGTTGTTTTATATCTATTTATGTATAAAAAAAAGTATTCATAATTCCTGTAATCTTTAAATTAGGTTACCTGGAAGAAATCGCTATGAGCGATAAGGTCGCCTTTTGCAATTTTTCCATTGTATTATTGTTTACATTCGTAATGTACAGTGTGCAATAAAGAGTATATTCATTCATTCATAGAAAGTATATGGCACTCATGTAAACGAATTTGGAGTGAAATTTTCTGCGATTATATTTATATAAATAACTCTTATAAACTATGTAATAACTACGACTTGGCACGTTTAATAAAATTATCTGTAGTGACTGTATAATAATTATTAAAAACATTAATGCAAGGTAGACACGAATTATTTAGATAAATCACGAAAATACGCGTCAAGCGGCGGGATTGTTATCCAAGCACGGTGTTGAGCATTGTGTTGTGTTGTTGGTGTATCTTTAGATTGCCACCGAAAAGTTAGATAATTTGCCTATTGTAATTTAGAATGTTTAAGTAGGTATCGATATATGTAGCATTAACGACAGGGGCGAGCTGCAGCACAATACGATTATCTTAACAAAACTTTGTACTTAGATTTTATATCGAGATTTGTGATGAGGATTTTGTACGGTTCTTTAGTTGGCTTTATCTTTTGATTATAATATTGGACGTAGCTTCATATATGATTAGAAATAGTAGTTTATTGCTGTACCCCGGCAGTGTTGCCCGCAATTTGTCCTGGTCTCGTGGGAATTTCGATAATTATACTCAGAAAGTCAGCTAACTCCATACCATATTTTATTGAAATAGTTGCAGCCGTTTAGCCGGGAAAAACTAACAAGCATACACTCTGACACATTTTCGCCTTTATAATACGAATAATTTAAGTGTGATAATTTTTATTGTATTCAAAATCAAGACGCTTCACATAATTTTTCACGGTTTTATTGAGCTTAAAAGTTCATAGTTGGATATTTGCAATAATGATAATATGTAAAGTAACAAAAACATAGATATCTTGTTTAAGAGAAGTATGGCAAGGTACATGGTACAAAAATACAATAACCCGTCAATTCGCGTTTTCCTGAAAACTAAACCATCTAAGATTCAATAAGAGTTTTCCGTCTCAGCTTACTAGAAAATAACAGACAAGCTTTGACTATCACGGTTCTGTGATAGTCAAAGCTTGCGTACTCTTAAGGTTAAGTCTATAGAGGGCAACATCGCCGAGATAGCTTGAACTCAAACACGACGAGATCCGGACAAGCTTTGACTATCACGGTTCTGTGATAGTCAAAGCTTGCGTACTCTTAAGGTTAAGTCTATAGAGGGCAACATCACCGAGATAGCTTGAACTCAAACACGACGAGATCCGGCTTCCCACCATCTCATCTCCGGTCGGAGCCTAAGAGCGGCGCTCCGGAGCGGAATGAGAATTTCAACCGATTTCTAAAAGCGGAGCAGTTTCTGTCAATACTTATCTAAAGGTACTCTTTAGATACTATTCTTATACCAAGAATTAAATAAATAAATAAATATGCCGGGACATTATTACACACGGTCACCTGACCCCAAACTAGGATACCCTGTACTATGGGTGCCAGAGACTGATACAATTACATAAATACTTTTAAATACATACATAGATAAATAAAACACCCAGACGCACACACCAAATGCCTCAGCTCATCACTAAAGCAATATGTCCGTGGCGGGAATCGAACCCGCGTCCGTCGTCCTAGAGGCAGATGTCCTGACCACTAGTCCATGCCGGTCGTCAAAGTAGTAGAAAATTACTATTACTATTAGAACTATTTTAGTAAATAAATCGTATGATTCCCACCCATCGTCGTCGAGAATTATTAAGGACGTGAATATGTATGTAAATAGTATAATGTTTTTTTTATTAATAAATACGTGCGTTTCTGAAAGTTTAGTCATGTAATATGTAAATAATCTTAATGTACTTAAGACATCTGATCTAGAAGAAACAAATTTGATATCAAATTATACCTCAGGGCACACCTGTCACGTCTGTGTGCGTAAAATTTGAGCGAATATCATTGCAAGAAAAGATGACTTGCATAACTACTTAGGAATATTTAAATAGACACTGCGAAGTGTTCTTTCAATTAAATTCGCCTTAATGGATCCGACGCGCTTAAACACTAGTATGTAGTTGAGCATTCAACAAAATATTATTTGCAAACACAAAGATAACATATAACAGAGCGGTTATAGTTGTCGAAGTTGTGAGTTCGATTCTGGGTATAGTAGCAGTGTACCGTTGAGTTTTGTCTTAAAAACGTACGCTCTAGTGTCAACACCCCGAGCGGCTCTATTAGTAGCGCTTTAACTACTTATCACGTAGTTAAAGCGCTTAGAGAAATTTAAGCATAATCCAAGTGCGTACGGGATGGATTGGACGAAACATTTCTGGCACTTTATAACTTTGTGTAATAGCAAGTCAATCCACTTGATGTATGAAAATAGTAGTGGACTCCCTGCGATTTCATTCGCATAGTTTATTTATTTCATACAAACTATAACTCCCTCTATTTAGTGATGGGTCCCACAGGGTCGGGAAAAAAAGCAGCCTTGTCCAAAAAAGTAGCCTTGTGTAAAAATGTCCTTTCTCAGGTAACTAAAACTATCTGTATACCAAATTTAATTAAATTTTCGGCATATTACTTTTGGCATGAAAGCGAAACAGACAAACAGTTACTTTCGCATTTATCATATTAAGTATAGATTGATATCCCGGCAAACCGTGTTGTGCAATTATATCCTTAAATGTTCCTAAACCTATCATCGAAGAGCATTAAAAACCTCAGTTTTATGTACTGTAACTAAAGAAAACGGCGTCATATCTTACACCACTATCTACCTACTTACTACAGACTATTTCAACTTCACAAGGACGTCGCGGCTCGCCAAATTGTAGAGATGGGTGTTCCGAACATAGCAAGGTTAAAATATAACGATTTTTCTTCTCTCGCACATTCCCGATGCAAAAAAAAACTAGCCTAACCCTCGTCACAATTTGCACGCCCCTCTAGACTTTTTCTCGTTACTTTATTTATATTCATACATTTGAATCACTCCTGTCATCTCATTAAGGGTAAGGCAGAGGTAGCTAGAGAATTTATGAATAGACACTTCAAGCGGCAAAAATAGTTGAATTATAACGATATGAAGGGCCAGCTCGGACCGGTTAATCTACACACATCTCAACGTGAAGGAAAGTCCAATCCATAGGGTTCATCCTATAGTTTAAACATAATTTCGTTAAGTACTATGTTTTTCATCTCCGTAAGAGCGCAACTGTGTAATGAAATTGACTATATAAAATACATCACATCAGGGGCACTTACTCATGGCTCACCAAGCGTCACTCGACGCGATGGCTGTTGGGCATATCATTGTTCATTTTGACGAACCCAACACTGCTGTTGTTTCTCTGGGTCCTTTTACACTGTATAATAGTAGGCATAACCTGTCACCCGATTATCTGTATCCCAAGAGTGTTTTGTTAACAAATCGGTCCAGTACTAAAAACTAAGACAAATCTGTCCTCTTTGTAATATTATTTAGTGCAGATAAGTTCCAGACCCTATAGCGTCGATATCAAGCCGTGGGTTTAAGAAAACTCCTACAGGGTTAGAAATGTCAACTATTCAGATATACAAATAATGTGACATCTCAGACGAAATACCCGCTGGGATACCACGCCCCTTAACCATAATTTGAAATTCCACATTACTTCAGCAATGTGTACCTACATGCCATTTTACAAACCTACGCAAAAAATAACTCCCGTCTGAATACTTTAGATGCGAATTTATTCACAGAGATACTTACACACGCGATTCATATACATTATTTTGTGGGTAATGTTAAGTTTTTTTATTGCTACACTACAGAGTTGATTTATAGTTTATTTAATGCCAACGTAAATTTTATTTCATTTTCCTGGTAGTTTCAGGATAATATAATGTAGCATTCTATATATTTGTGAATTAATTATCGAAATGCGTCCAGTCGTTTTTTTACAAACATCCATAAATACATATCTTTTATGTTTTTAGAGATTTGAAATTTAAATAATTTATTACCTACCTAATTCCCCATGCCAGTATCAATGAATTATCACCACATTTTAAATAAATTATGAATGAATTCAGTTTTTGTAAAATATATTCTTGATTGCAATCTTCTAAAATGTACTTGATCCCTAGACACTTTTGATGTGTGTAAATTGCATAGTTTGGGGCTAAACAGTGTCACTGTGACGTTGCGTCAATTGACAGTTGACAAGTAGGGCTTTGATCTGACAAAGACAGGTACATTATAGTAAGGTCGTATACAGAAAGAAAGCTTTAAACTTATCAGAACTTTTAAACCAACCGCGCAGGAACATATATAAAAACGTGCAGATAAGCACTGAACGGGATAAGATTACAAGCGTAAGCGCCGATAAGTTTAAAGCTTATTCTGTATACGGCCTAAGCAAACATATTTTTAGAATTTTTGTGAGGTATCCGCGGTATTCGGTCCAAGTCAATATCAATTATAAATAACACCGTAGATAACCAATTATATTATAATCTTTGCCAATTTAGCATTTTCTTAATTTTGTTAGCGTATTCTATTTATACGTGAAATAAACATTTCTCCACGTGGCACACATATAACCTTCCACAAAGTGGTTTATTATCTTTTCGAATGCTTTGTTCTACCTGTTGACTCGGTCGTAGCGGTCGACGTTACGTTCCACGAATGAGTTAAACTCTACCATTATTATTAGAACTCAATAATGTTCAAAAATATTGCGCCGATCAACATTATACTCCGTCCATCGATCGTCATGAATGAAACAATCGATGATAACCCATACAAACAAGTTAATGTATACAATGTGTGATTATATTCACTGCGACGTTCGGAGACGAATCGTTGACGTCATAGTGGCTTCTTCTTCTTCTACGTCAATGCGTAGAAGGGATTGTTGCCTAAAAATATACCGTATTGCATAGAGTAATGGTGTGACGTCATAATTTTCATGTATGTACACACAAACATAAATTGACGTCAATAAATCTTAGTGTGATGTACAGTTAAACTTACTTACGTTACTTTACATTTAAACTTTAATACTAGAATTTCCAATCCCTGCCAAATTTCAAGTTTATATTTTTTTATTTCGATTGGGCTTTGCTTTGATTGTTTGACTGACAATGTCAATCAGTTAGCTTCTCCTTTTATATATTTAGTTTAGCTGACAATTCGGTGACCCTCAAATATAACTGTAGTATGTGGGTATACATATAAGTGTGTAATACCAATAGTGAAATATGGAATTTTACTTACAAATTTGTCGTCTGCCTACACCCCCACTTTGGATTAATATTAGTACAATGGATTTCACCAAATTAACCTCCAATTCAAATACAATGAAGTGGCTGAATTAAACTGTGTGTTGCCAACTGTTATCCGACACAAAGTGTACTAACTAAATGTTAATGTGAAAACGTGATCAGAATTAATATACGACTTTGCTTACTTTGCGGTTATCCTGAATTCGAATAGGCGAAACGTAGTTTGACTTAGACGGGTATTTTCCAATATTTGCCAACTAGTTTGTTAATAGTTTGGATAAGTGGGCAGTTACCTAACAACAACACAATATAGAATTATGTACTTAAGGAAAACTTCGTGACGAATGATGTCAAAATGTGTGTAGATTCACCTCCTATCACGCAGATTGCTCTACGTTATTAACATTATAATTTACGTGGTATTTCGATTTAAGAAAACGGCGATTTTCCCATAATATAAATAATTATTTTTGGAACCCCCGCGGAATTTTGATATTATATGCAGCCAGTGACGTTATAATTTACAGCGAAAATTATTTTACCTAATGAACAAGTGTGCTTAACATCAGCTAGGAAGGTGGTCAAATCAAGTATTTGCACTTTCACTGTGTATAAAAAATAGGTAAAAGTTGAGTGACTACAATAGTCTGATTTTTTTAAAAAAGGACAACAAAATATCTTTTTTTTTCATGGAATGTGTTGTGCTGAAGAATATACGAAAATCTGCAGACGGTCCAAAAATAATCCTGTATTAACAGAGTAACACCCTAGAGACGAAACTCATATTATGAATGTTCTTGGTCATTACGATTCAGTTTTACTCTTCACAATAAAATAATTGTACCTTATTGATGTTTTAGTCATCAAATCTTTTTAGTTACTCTTCACCACGTCCGTCGTCCATTTTCTTAGTTAACTGTTCCTTAGTTAGTCTCCTGAACGGCATTCCTGTACAAATAGTTATTATTTTACCCAGCTGTGACACAAATCATGTGAAATTACTCAGCTGTCATGGCTGCGAAATTCTTACCATTGAAATTCTGAACAATACAACAAAAAGCTTTTACTTATCTTTATATGAATAAAAAAAATGTGAGCGATATTCCCAATTGCACGCGACCTTTGCTCAAAGCAAAACGTGACTTTTTTGCGAAACATTCCAGAAAGGTCTTTGAGGAAAAGCTGCTGGAATCGGTGCGCACTTACGTATGATTTAGATAACTTGTTTTTGTAATTGGTGAAAATATGAACATGGGAGTAAATACTTTAGTAAATACTTTAATCATGATTACGTAGTATAAAACAAAGTCGCCTCCCACTGTCTGTCCCTGAGTATGCTTCTCTCATGATCTTTAAAAGTACGCAACAGATTTTTATGTCTTATTTATTATTGGGGAATATACTTATTATGGGGAATTTTCTTTGACGTTTTTCTGACAGATTTTCGGGGGAGAACTGTCATTACTGTCATACTTTCCAAACAAAGGTTGACGGCAATGACAGTTCTCCGCCGGAAAACCTGTCAGAAAAACATCAAAAAAAATTCCCCATTAGTATCAGCATTGCTCCCGTGCGAAGCTGGGGCGTGCCGCTAGTTTAAAATAAATAAAGTTCATAGATTAGCCAAAATTGGCATATTGAAATAATCAGTTCTAAGTACCTCATCATCATCAGCAGCCACATGACGTCCACTGTTGGACGAGGGCCTCCTCCAATGGTTTCCACGATAATTTGAGGGGAAATGCCAATAATCGCCATGCTTTGCAGGCGGGTTAGCGATCGCAGTAGTGTGTGGTTTAACTCACAGAGAGTGCTGCTGCCCTGTTCTTTTGTGGCGTGCCTTTGTGAAGGCTTTTGTGCGTGGACGTCAGGCAAAAATCTAGATGGAAAACGTCAAATACTTTATTTAAAGACTTCATTTACTTCTCGGGACACACACACACACACACTATAATTTCCACTATGTATAGTCGGATAAAAAAATTATAAGTATCAGTTTTGATTTATGACACTTCCTGTGTGATGAAAATGTCATTAAGGTACCTATTTTTTTACCATTTATAATGTGAAGAAAAACCTTCTCGTCTAATGACACACATAAAAATTACAATCTTAAGATGATAGATAAGTAGTTTATCGGCCACTGTAGCTTCATTATCGTATTTTAATTCCTTATTTTTCACAAACTGCTTCAATAGATTTATTGATTCTTCCTCAATGGTTTATCAATACATAGTATAAAATAAAGTCACCTTCCGCTGTCTGTTCCTATGTATGCTTAGATCATCAAAACTATGCAAAGGATTTTGATGCGGTTTGGTTTAGTAGATAGGGTGAATCTTAACGAAGATTTACATGCATATAATAGCAGAGAAACGCTGTTGATAATGTATATTAGCAAAACAAAGTTTGCCGAGTCAGCTAGTAAATATACTGAAATGCATATTTACCGAAATTCCCACGGGAACGGGATTAACTGCGAGTAAGAACGCGGGGCACAGCTAGTAATGTAGACTTTACAGAAATATAAGCTAAGATATTTTATAACTGACCTTTGGACACGAAGATTTAACATGAGTAGGTATAAAAATAGCCGACTCCAAGGCGTTTACGACCTTTGTATAAACTTGACTTTTTTATAAACTCTATCTCATGAATGAAAGCAAAAGGTTCAATAAAGATTCAGTATGTAATAAAGGTTCAATATAATCAGCAATAAATCTTTTATTATATCGTAAAAAATAATAATACGGCCAACCATTTTTAATTTTGTGAAACGTGATAGGTGGTGCGACTGTCATTGCCAGCCAAGTGTGGCATAGGTACTGCTTAAATAATTGAATATGGCAGAAATCTTATGACACCGCTGTATATAAATAATACATACATACAATTCACGCCTGTCTCCCAGAGGGGTAGGCAGAGACTACAGATCTCCATTTGTCACGATCCTGACATACCCCTTTCGCTTCATCTACATTCATACATCTTTTCATACATGACCTCCGGTTTCGAGTACTTTTCACGTCTCCTTCGGTCCGCATAAAATAATGTCCTGCTGTATTGCAATATATAATGTGACTATCTGTACCCCGATGTCATCCGCAGTTTATCTCGTCCCTGTGGCAAATTCGGAATAAAATATGGCGTATGACCTATTCCAAGTTCATTTCTATCTCCCTGCCAAGTTTCTACACCATGCAATCAGTACTTTCGCTTAAAAACATAACAAATAATGTTACATTCATATCTTCAATAAGGTGCAATAACGTGTAATATCATAAAAATATTCGATGTAAATGGTTCACAGCCTTCACCATCCCACTCTTAGTCTTCACTAACTCAGGGATTAAAGAATCTCTGTGAGTGGGATGGTGAAGGCGTGAATCACAGCGTGTAATTAAAAACTAGCTGTAGTTTCAGATATTTTCGAAAGCCCGAATCCGTGCCTCTGCACACTAAAACGGAACGAACGATGCACAAATATCTGCTCTCCGTCCCCCTCACCCCCGTTCCCGCCCCTCTTACCATCCAAGCTTGTAATGAAATGCAAACAAACCGCATTGAAACTGCGGTAGGTATAATATGCCAGCGGATTAATGACAATAACGCTCTTTCATTCATATAAGTAATGTGTAATTTGGTGAAGTATCCTTACATATTTTTTTAAGAACGCGCACTGATTGGTCTAACGTAAAGATCGCGAAGAACTAAGGAATGAAATATAAACAAAAAGGTATGTTATTTATAGTTTTTGTGTATATCACAGTAAATTAAGTTGAGTTCAATATTTTCTCAATCATGATTGCATGAAAAATCCAAGAACTGTTACCACTTAGTTACTACTATTTGAGTGTGCAGTCATAGGATGTTAATATACTCGTACTTTGCAATGCTATTTACCATGCACTGTTCGTGAGTTCGCCCTCGTTCTGTAAACATTGCACGGAACATCTTACAATCCCTCTGGAATACTCGAGTACCTTCACATGAATATGTAGACACTTAAGTGAACTGGCTTGAGCGTCTATTGATGAATTGCATGGTAGGTATTGTGCAAGATGCTTTTATTGTTCAAATAGCTAGCTGTTTTTCCCGGAAAACAGTTGTGTTTGTGTAGAAAGATTTGTACCCAGTGTATTGGATGAAATACACCTTTTAAACCTTCCCTGGACTGCCACGTGTAATTCAAGACCAAAATTAGCCAAGTCTGTCCAGCCATTCTCGATTTTTAGCGAGACTAACGAACATCAATTCATTTTTATAAAATAGTTAGAGATTAGAGATTAGTATCAGTCATATTCGATTTTTAGAATCCATTTTTGCCTGCAGTAGAAGATAAGTAAACAAAATAGGTACAATTTTTTCCTATTTCTTCTCGTACCGGTTTAGGATGAAATAATGATAATAATTCTGTATTTATATTAAAAATGTGTAACAAAATATAAGTTCATAATTAAACAATGTATATATATATCCTTTGATATAACATGTAAGTATACTGAAAAAATCTGTATTTTTTTCTGCATAGCTTTTACTCCAGTTGGCCAAACCCAAAATCCACTTTTTCTCCATCACTAAAGCTAAATTTACATCGTAAAAGTTGTTTGACGGCAAAGTGCTTTCCTTCATTTGTTATTTATTAAATTATTATAACGAAGTAGCTGCGAACCACAACACCTTTATGAATAATTTCTGTCGTTCTAATGCCTCGCAGGACCTTCGCTTATGAAACGGGGTACTTTGAAATGAAAATCGAGGCGTAATATAAACATAATGTAATATTTTATAATGTTTAAGTACTTACCTACCAACTTTTACCTAACATAGGTATTATTTATTTGTGTGTTTGCGCATGTTAATGAAACCTGTGGAGAGCAATCTGTTGAAATGTTTATTTTATATTTCGCAAACGTTCTTTACCATTATACATAATAAATCATTAACAGTATTTACCTATACTATATTAAATTTTACATTATGTATTGATGCAGAAATAAGTCCTAGAAAATTAACAAATGTTTGGGTAGGTTTGACATTATTTGGAACCGATCTGTTTGAAACAATATTTACGAAAATTGGCTCAAATATTTGTTATGTACAATGTGCATATTTAATAGGATATAAGTTTTTAACATTTAGCATTTAACATTCCATACCATAACATACTAGCCGATAAAAAATGTTTCATAATTTGCCCCCAGGTGATGATACCTACATATTATTCGTGAATTAAGTGATTACAGCTTATCCTGAGACTTCGTTCGTAAATTACTTGGTAGATGATTACCACTATTAGGTACTTATTCAGTCAATAATTAAGAAACAAAAAGTGGTTGTGTCCTCCTTCAGTTCACTTTTAGCCCGACAGTTGAGGTTTGGATTTAAGGTTATGCATACCATCTAATAATCCCTATCAAATACTTTTAATTCCCTGGGACGAAAAAAAAATCGATCTCCCCGATAGAAACTCTATCACTCCCCATACAAAAAAAGCAGAGATTGGTACGTCGCGTTGCTACTTCTGCATCGTCGTTGTCTCACTTTTCCGGGCTATATGGAGAGAACTTTAGACTTTGCTCTAGACATGTGATCGAAGAGGTCCGCTTGACCTGTATCAAATCATATCGCTGATAACTTAAAAACAAAGGAGCTAGTTAAATCAGTCGTTGACAGTCGACACGATCTCAGTCACGGTCGCACAGGTTTGCATCTACTTCCGGCATAATGCTTTAGTTATGAGCTAAGTTATTCATTCTAAGCGTCAAATAAAACATGAATACAGGAATAATTTCTGACAGATATATAACTAAGCCCAGGTAGGTATGTCTAATTATTTCGGAAATCAAATAAAAATACAAGATAAACACACAAAAATATTTTTTTGGTTTGGTAAAAAGCTGGCATCCTTTTGTACCGTATGTATGTCAAATATACCGAATAATAATATGATTACTGTCCATGAAATATCTCACAAAAAAAGAATGAAGTCCTTGGAAGAAGAGATTATTTCATACGACAGATAGAAATAAGATAACATTGGTTTTGATGGATGAACTGAAGGAAAAACATTTCGCTAGAAAGAAAATACAAGGAACGGAGAACGCATGCGTGAACCAAAGCTTGGTGTGTCACCCCAAGGTGTCGAGTGTCATTTTAACGATGGAGATTTAGAAAAAAAAATACCACTCGAGTTGTACAAATTACGCAATTTACTTTGCGGAAAAAGATTACTGCGTACATGTTATGTTAGCCAAGTATTAACGCAGTTATGAACCATAGTTCGCGGTTTCACTAATTTGAGGAATGATTTGACACTTCGTATCACGTAGGGAGAAAGGGTTAGGCTGATGGTTTTAGCGAATGCCTGTAAAATAAAAAAAATTACGTACGGAGAGTAAATTTTTTAAAATACATTAACTGGGTAGGACATTCATTTGTTACTTTTATTTCGTTTATTTCATTCGATTATGAAATTACATCTCTATCATTGAAAATCAGTTAGCTTTATTTCGCAGTGACACATGGATCTGTCAAATCGCTTTTCGAATTAATAAACAGACTAGAAAAGAAGAAACGATGATAATGGTTAACGGAGATGATCCCGTTACCATGGGAAATTCGGGCTAAAATATAGTCTAGATACTTGTTACTTCGATGTATTGCAAAGATTTCTGTTCAGTATAATCGGTTCAGTATTTTTTTGCGTGAAAAGGTTACAATCATACATCAATATAATCTAAATATGTAAAAGGAAAAGCTGACTGAATGACTGACTGACTGACATATCAACGCACAGCCCAAACGGCTAAACGTAGACACTTGAGATTTGGTACGGACGTAGCTTAGGTACCATAGTGGTGCACTAAGAAAGGAATTCCTGAAATTCCCATGGGAATGGCAATAAACGGGAAAATTCTTTTGTATGAAAAATCTAAACGGCTCAATTTAGACACTTGAAATTTGGTATGCCGGTAACCAACCCAACTACTAAACTACGCGAATGAAATCGCGGGCCGTCCACTAGTCCTTCCATACATCACGAAAGTGATTTTCATATTTGTGGGATTCATTTGCAAACCAATCGCGGTCAACCCGTAGCAAATACGTTTATCATGAGAAAACTTAACCTATTCATCACGTTTATAAGCTAATCCTACCAATTAGCATAAGTTCAATCAAATAGTAAACCCAACTTTCTTAATCAAATTTGCATTGTAAATTAGATTCAGCCGTTTTAAGCCAAAAGCAAAGCTTAGTGAAGAACTAATTGCGAATGTTAGACACTTGGGAGAAAGCGTTGGATGAACAACAATCAGTCTTGGAGATCTCGGTTTGGAATACATTGTGGTCTTCGCGTAATGGTACACTCTGGCTTTGATTTAACTAGACGTTTGAATAAACACATTTAAACAATATTACAAAATATCTACAATAGACAATATTAGAAAAATGGAAGTACTACATTATGCTCAAAGCTCTACCACGCGGTGTTACTGGCATTTTTTTTTCGTTTCCGTGTGAATTTCGGGTCTATGTTACTCAGGGAATATGTAGCATTCTAATGGTGAAGAAATTATCGAAGTCCAGTAGTTTTTGAGTTTATTCGTTACAAACATACGTCCTTACAATTCTCTCTTTATAATATTACTAGTGGACTCGACAAACGTTGTCCCGTCTTAACTATTAATATAAGAAATGCCCATGTCTATGCCCAGCAGTGGATGTCATTTTTTTCTTTCATAAGAACCTTCTGCTGTCATGAATAAGCACAATAAAGAAAGAATTAGCGAAATCGGTCCACCCGTTCCGGAGTTATGGCATGACAACGAAAAGTGGCTTTGATTTTTATATAATAGAAGCATAGACAATCTACTATTAAAATAACTTTAAAGAAAAAGAACAGAATGCTAAACTGGAACAAAATAAGAATGATATGGTTTTCTCATGGATTGTCAAAACTAAACAAAAAAAAAACAAGGGAAGCATCAGCTTTGAAATAAAAAAAAGGATAAATAATTGGCCTAGTGATCTGGGGGCCTAAGTCTACTACACTCTGGTAGTTGCGTCTGGCATCGATAGCGGTAAGCGATGTGCATTACTGATTTCGTTACTTTCATTTCTCTGTCGTCCGTAGTGAAACAGCGATGCACTTCGTTTGCCGCTACGATGCCACAGCGATACAACTACCAGAGTGTAGCAGACTTGACCCTCTGGTCATTTGTGCGTGAAATCTTACTCATATTATAAATGGGAAAGTGAGTTTGTTTATTGGTTTGTTTGTTCCGCTTTCACGCCGTAACTACTGTAATGAAGAAGAAGTCCGGTTTAAATAATAGGGTACTTTTTATCCCGAAAAAAAAATGATATTCCCGAGGGAAAACAAAAATATTTCTTTATACCGCAATATAACCACGTAAGTACGCACGTAAGCCCACGCGGGCGAAGCCGCGGGCGGAAAGCTAGTACAAGATAAATGTAAATGGATATGCATCGAACAAGATTTCTCGTGAATGTTTGGCGGGTGGAAACGTTGGGTTATGAATGACATTTGTATTAACTATCCACTGAATACTATTAGGATCCGTATTTCTAACAAGAATCAATATACATTGAGTTGATATCCATGTTATATCTTACACAAACATCAAATCATCATCATCATGACGTCTACTGCTGAACAAGGGCCTCCCCGAATCATTTGGGGTGAAATGCCAATAATCGCCACACTTGGCAGGCGGATTGTCGATAGCAGTGGTGTAGTGGTTTAACTCACAGAGAGCGCTGCTGCCCTTTCTCCGGAGAGTTACCTCAATCGCCTCTTACGACCCCTACAACAGGAACAGTTGGGCTAGAGTGGTGACAGACGTATTCTATTCGGCTTATGATAAACGATCAACATTATTTAAAAACTGAATCAGGATCTCGATAACAATCGTACGTAGTAAATGAGAATTGAGAAAAACGTGCCGTAGATAGAAATCAAAGCAATATAACAGTGAAATTTTCAGAGCGGAACCGGAAACTATAATTTGGTTGACAACCTTTGAAAGAAGGGTAATTGATGTTTTTCAAGTGTAAGAAAAAACAAGGAAGAGTAAACCGTAATACGTACGTCATTGGAGTGGATTTACTTTACAGAACACATCCAACGTTTAATCCCTATATCTGTAGATAGGTGTTGGTACATACATATAAAGCGCGCCCACAGGCATTGACGCACTGTTTCACGTGTGACAGGTGTTTATGTTATTTTTATACAAATCTTTCACTTGGAACGGGATTACGTCTGTTTTGTTATATAAGTAAGGCAAACAAGGAGCGCATTATCCTGTTATCCACTTATCTTAAGATCTGGTAATATAACGTTTGGATGGATGTTTCTTACCCTTTAACGCAAAAACTACTGAATATGTTTCAATGAAACTCCACAAAAATGCAGCCTTATATATCGCAATAAGTAATAGGCTATATGTAGTTTAATGACCCTCGTCCAGCAGTGCAGTTCATGTGGCTGATTATGATGATGATGATGATACATTCGTTTTATCCCAAAGCGTATTTATGTATGTCTTACCACCAATGATTTTTTCAAACGAAGTAAACATGTTGCTAAGCAACGGGAACTAAGACCCGTATTCTGAGGCAATGGACTTTACTCAAGTGAATAGTTACACTTAATAACTGAAATTACAAAGATACAATTGAAGGCGTCCACTAGTATAACATATGAGCTTTTTTCATAAAGGGGTAAGCCAAGGTTACTAAACAAATGTCCCGTTTAAAATAACTTTGAACACAGAACTATTACTGTTTGTGATGTTTATCGTCCCGTAACGTTGATTAGCGTAGATTCTCAAAGATAGCGGCTGGAACCACCCTTGAATGTGTAGAAGCGAAGTATCCGCAACGGATTTCCCCACAATAAGAAATATAACAAGGTTCCAAAAAGATACCCTAAGCCCACAAATGAACCGGCCTAAATGTGGTGAAATATTTTTCATTAATGTTTCAGTAGGTAAAACCAGAGGTTGCCCTCTTCAACCAACAACTCTCTATCTCTTTTTAATATTAACACCTATAGGTTAGGTAAGCAACAATCAACCCACACAAAGAATAACCTATAGTATAGCTATTCGTTCGATGGAAAACAACGCAAAGTCTATTTTGAAAGCTCTCGTAACATCTGACCGAGCGCATTATGCAAATGGCGCTCAGCGAGTGTTGTTTCTAAAATCATAAAGAGTTATTGAATAAATTAATAATTTATTTATAAATGCTGGTGTAGGTTAAACTAGAGCCGCCCACGCGACATTGTTATGGCTTCGTTAGATAAACAAGGCGTTTATTCCCTGTACAATTTCATCGTGCTACGAACAAAACCCAATTTAACCATTAAATGCCATTTTAAGCTGAATTTAGTATTCAAATTTCATAGTCGTGTGTACATAAAATAATTATTGATGTTATGGAAAGTTTATTCAAATTTTACTTTTTTTTTATATAAAAATTTTGTTCTAAAATATAATGCCAAAATGCCTGGGTAATATTTTTTTAGACTGAAGTAGCGTACTTAATCAACTTGGGTACTTGTTTATAAAACTTCGCAGCTTATTTCTTTTTTCACAGTACAAAAATATTATTGTCATGTTATTTTCCTCAAAGTCCTTTGTACTTACTTTATTACCTAAATTAACTATGAAAGTTAAATTAAGTTTTATAAAGCTGTTTTTATACTGCTTGTCAAAATATCGTGACCACGGCTCGCCTGTCAATACGATTGAGCAGCCCGATGTGTTATCTAAATACCTATATATAAATATCATAATAATAAAAGGAGAACTGACTGACTTACTGAATGACATTACACCGCACAGCCCAAACGGCTAACCGTAGTACTTTGGCAGGAAGCTTAGGTGCCGTACTGCACTAAAAAAAGAATTACCACAGGAATGGGATTTATAATGCATACGGACAAAACAATGTTTACTGGATCAACTAGCTATATATGAATATAATACAAGTATTTACTCTACCTGGATTTATTCTACCAAAAAAACAAGTCAAATCTTCGCCTTCGGCTATGAAACAGAACAGACCATAAACTCTTGCCAGTCAAATTACATCAGTAATTCAAAGCCATAAAGTTTACTATCCTTCCTCAGTGTCATAGCACTCGGATTTATTTTGTGTGTTACCGACCGGTATATTGCCGCGCCGTAATGTTTATTGGCCAACGTTATTGCAGGATTTAGGATGTTTTCTTCAATCCGTATAGCTAAAACGAGAGGAAATATATTCAATAAGCAGATTCAATCGCATCAACATAGCTGTACTTATAATAGAATTATCTCGTTTTGGCACTTGTAAAATCAGTAAGTCAGTAAGAAAAATGTCCCACAAAGAATGTGTAGTTTTGACAACCACCCTTAGTATTATGTCATTGAATAGCGTCGTTGCAAAATTATCTTTATTCTTAGATTCAGAAGGATGTTTTTTGAGATATGTAATAATTGATTGTTTCTAAAAAGCTACTCTCCAAGATATAGATTTGTTGTCAATTAAATGATAAACAGAAAAGATTTGTATACTTGTATGTTTGCTATCCAATCAAATCCAAAAATCACGTTAGAATGCAACATTATCCCTGAGTAACATACATTTTATTTCGAAATTATCATAAGAACTTCGACTAAATCACGAGTACAGCTAGTATTGATATAAAGAACTCCCTTATCTGTTTTCTCAATAAAAAAGCTATGCGTATATGAAAGCTCACGGCCACGTTACTTCCGATATCAGGATATACATTTCTATTCTAAAACATTTGTCACGTCAACGGAGCGGACGTGATCCCCGAGGAGGAACTTGTGAGTCTGTCTTAGATATGCCGTATACCTACTACGTTATACATATGGCGGTTGCTCCGATAACTTGAGGTTAACAGATTGAATAAACTGAGTGGCCTGATTCGTAGATCTCTCTCTCTCGTCTCTCTAGTCTCACTTACTGTAATAAGAAAAATAATGTTAATCTGGGTTTCAAATTGAATGTACTATCACAAAAACTTTATGGTACACATTATGCGGTTGAAAAAGTTTTAATGCATAAAAAAATAATAGAACCAATGAAATAACAAAATAAAATCGGACTTGTCGAAATAAGAAGAATAATGACATTCAGCCAGTCTCGTGGCAGTGTGGAGACCGCAGCATTTTTTTTTAATATAAAAAAGAATCGCTAAATGTGATGCTAACCCTACGTCCTGAGTGGACAAATTGATACAATGCGGTCCGATACGATGTCCGCACGAACGCACGCTGTCAATTTCAAATTTTCGTAATCAATACAAGTGTCCTGCGTCTTTCCGACTGACATTCGTACGAGTAGTTGCGTTGCGGAAATGTCAATTCGGCTTGCGATTTTCGGACGAAACATCAAAACAAACAAGTTCAATTTCGTTTTTTATTTTATTTACAATATAATCAAATGTAGACGGTAACATTCTTGCATATTCCTTGAATAGCAAAGGGTAAATACTTTCAAAATGAGTTTTCTGACAAAATAATATGACGTAGCGTAAGTGCAACACTCAAGAACATCATCATCATCATCAGCCACATGACGTCCACTGTTGGACGAGGGCCTCCCCTAATGATTTCAGGGGAAATGCCAATAATCTCAAAACACTCAACGCTGGACCAATTTCTCTAATTCTTTTTTTTTGTGCTTATATCTGCTTAATATCAGGAAAAGGTTCTTGTGAATGAAAAAGATATCAGAAAATGGCACGGGTAATTACCCATTCGTGTTAATACGAATTCGAAATGACTATAATATTCATGTGATAAAATGTTTAAAGTCCACCATACCCGGTGGGTGTCACGTCGCGAAATTAATCAAAGATTCAACTTGCCTTCGTTGTGTACTCGAAGTTTTCGTAGTTGAGCAGTACAGAAAATTGCACGAGAATATTCATAGTCAGGACAACGTCTGCCAGGCTCACTACTGTTGTATCTATACTGCGCGTAAAAGGAGCCTGAGCAATGGTCTTAGAAACGTTGTTGGGTCTGTCTATCTATGGCGAAAGAGACAGGGAAACGAAACGAAAAAAAAACATCTCCATACAAAATATCAGCTCCCTAGGCAATTTTTTTTTTCAATTAAAAGTTTAAACCGGGTATTACGGCGTGTAAATAACCAAAGATAAGCATTCAGCTTACCTTAATACCCGGTGCTTGTTTCTTAAAAAAAATACTTTATCTTCCCATAATTTTGTCGCCATCGTAAAGGTTGTTAATTTTTTCGACGTTTCTAAGAACAATGCTGACTGTAAAAGGACTTTTACACGCAATATAAGGAATACACCAGTAGCCGTGAAACATCGGCCGCGGCAACAAATTCCGGCAGAAGCCACAAATAGCATTATCGCGCAGACACTGACACATGTATCGCTCAGTAATCAGATAATACGGGCAATATAGCGATACTATTTGATATCTTCACTTAGCTTATCTCCCCGGTTGTTCGCGTACAACAATATGACATCGGTTTTAGTACATTATTCGGGACTGATCGAATCAATTAAAAACGAAACGAAATAGTTACTTTGCAAGTTATCACTAATAGAGGTGTGGGTTAGGATCGATTGTGGGTTTCAAATCAATTGCGTGTATGAATTATTGGCATCGTTTTAAAGCTTAAATGGTTTTGCGTAGAGGGACGGTAGGTAGGAAATAAACATGAGCAAACACAAAAACAAGGTGTGTGAGCATATAACGGCCAATATCACGTTCGGTTAAATGTTCAATCGCTGTTACTACGCGATCATTTCTCCATAACACGCATTACATTTCTGCCTACCACTTTCTGATATTAGAATATGAATGACATTTGAAAACATTCGTACAAAAAAGGTTTTCTTAAAAAAAAAAGAAAGCTCGCGACAAATGAAATTCTGATATTCCGTCCTCAAGAGCAAATCCCTAATCTTAAGGACGAAGCAGAATCAAATATGCATTAGCGACGTGTAATGGAAAATCGGTGTACCGTTTAATAAAATAAAGAAGTGAGTTCACAACATTCCTTTTCACTTTAACTCCAGCTTGTTCTTTGAAGCACAACTTAATTCTGCATTATAATTTTCACACTTTAAATAGGCACTCGGGTTGTAAACGGAGAGTCGAGAGCTTCGTGACATGACGACACCAGTCGTTGAACTACCGTACTTAATATGAGATTAATTTACCTTAAATTTGTGGTATTAAACTTTGTTGGAATGTCATTCACGTCTGACTTCAATATCCGAAACAATATGTATAGTATGATACTGATCTACGATCTAGATTTTTGACTTTTGAATGGAATATGTGTACTTGTTTCGTATGAATATGGGCTTTTTTTCAATCGATATCATAACAAATAAAGTCGCCTCCCGCTGTCTGTGCTATGTATGCTTAGATGTTTGAAACTACGTAACGGATTTTGATGCAGTTTTCTTGACTAGGTTGTGTTATTATAGAGGAAGGTTTATATGTATACAATATAGCATCTGGGAAACACTGTGAATAATTTATAATGGCAAAACTACGTTTTCCGGGTGAGCTGGTTGTTGATCTTGTTTTATTCTAAAACAAGATGTACCCCGGCGGTGTTATTCGCAGTTTATCCCGTTCCCGTGCGATATCCACGTTAAAATATGACGTATAAACTATAAAAAATTTAAAAACAATGCTCAATAAGCTACGGTCTACGGTTCGTAGCTGCTACGCCTCCGCGTAGACGCTACGACACTACGTAGTTACGATATCGTAGCGTTAAATCTATAACGGATTAATAATCAATGTGAACACTCAAATACATAGCACATGAGACCTTGCGTGACCACACACGTATTAATCAATAATTGATCGTGCGTAGATACTTTCTAAAGCGGGTAATTCAATGATTACTAAAACAACAAATACCGAATATAAAGTCGCCGGGTCACTCGACTGAATTTATATTACTGATTCATAATTTATAGAGGTAAGTAATTTTATTGAACGGTAGTGGCCTCGAATCCAGCTTTATACTCATCATCTTTATCATCAGCCACATAAAGTACACAGCTAGACGAGTGCCTCCCCCAATGACTTCCATGATAATTTTGAGGGAAATAATAAGCCAATACGCTACGCTTGGAAGGCGGGCGATCGCAGTGGTGTTGTGGTTTAAGTCACGGAGAGTGCTGCTGCCTCCTATAAAGAGTTCCCGTGGTCGTCTCTTACGACATCCACGTCGAGAAAAATTGGGCTGGGGTGGTGACACGTGTATTCTATTCGCCGTCACCACACGGATAGGTTAGGCTTTATACTAATGTTTATATTCTGTAAAGGCTGAAGTACCGTCGGCAAGAAAGTGGTCAGCCTAAATAATAAAATATTGAGTTATTTCATTAAGTCGGGTTAATACTTAATATCTAAGGAAACCTTTTCTTTAGGGTGTTAGCTCAGATTCTTGGCCGGCTACATACAACGGTGAAGGAAAACGTCGTGACAAGAAAGTAGGGCGAAGATAAGACGCTAGAAAACAATTATTCATCACCCCGCTGCGTCCCACGCAGCACAGGTGAACGAATTAATAAATAAAACTCGCGTCATATGAAAAATAAGGCACATTATTTTCATGGCAATATGTCCTTAATTACTGACTGATCTTCACTACTAAGGATCATTATTCTTCGCCCAATGCCAAAAATTGTGCCGTTTCTCCTTGTGACAGAATTTTTCTCCACTTGACTGTACTTATCGTATCATAAGCGCAAGCAAAAATCGTTATCGTCTAAAATTAATTAATTTCAATCCCGTAAAATGGTAATTTCACTCAACTTACAAACTACAGCGACCTTTATCGTAGTGGCCTTGAGAATGTCTGTGCAGAGTAATAAACCCCCTCGTTGTAAACATCTTGTTATGGAGCCCGCTCACGCCTCCCCATACAAAGTAGTCTAATTAAGTAGGCAGTATTACGGCGCGCTCGGGCACAGAAAAGGTTACTACATTCTAAATTGTAATTACACAAGATATTAAGGCGAAATGACTAAATTCCGTAACAGATTTGTAAGCAAATCCCTACTTGATTATTCATTCCTTTTCAAAGATATTTAACTTTCTGTTTCGCTTTTCAATGATTACGTATCTAGTCGCTTTATTTATAAAGATGAAATTATTAATAAAAAATACTTTCGTGTTTTCGTTTAATACGAAACATTTTTAATTGGAGTTCTAAAAGTTGTTTTTATAAAACTAACTTCTGGACTAAAATATAATTAGGAATAAAACGAAAACAGGTTTGAGATTTGTAAGGTTTAATTACTTATATTTACGCCTCCGGGAAGCAAGCGTTACGTTATACTCTTAATTTGAATGAGTGAGCGGCAGTTATACGAGTATCTTGCCTCTTCAGACAAAGGAAAATGTGTACAACTAGATAAGAGCTTAGTCATTACAGAGAAAATATGGATATATTTAGAGTATCAGCTAGTAATCTTTTCAGTCACCAAACGCCTCTGCTCACTACACAGTGTCCAAGGCGAAATTCGCCTTAGAAACTCATACCTAACCTGTCCCCTCGTACCTATGTGTCTTTGCATATTCGCCGTTCGAAAAATGCAAAAGAGATACACCTACATGTGTGTTTATATTTAGAAGCAGCTTAAAAGCTTTGCCTACTATAAGTACTTGTTATTTCACAAACAAAAACATTCCCGCTCTAAAACACGGGCACGAGCCGATTCCTTTCAAACAAACTCAATAGAATTACGCGTGTTCCAATCAATCTTTCCTTTGTTAGGAAAGTAGAGTGATAAAGAGAGTATAAGTAAGTGAACTATTAATAGCAGACATACCTGTCCCTTGTTTGACAACCACTTTGAAATGTAAACGAGTGTGTGGGATAGATAATTGTGTTTGTTGTAGCAGTCGCGCATGTACCTTATAATATGTTTGCCGTGAGGACCCGACGGAGGACTCTGTTACAGAAATATCTGACGTCTCGTGCTTGGCCTGGGACGTACAAGTAATGATACTCGGGATACTTGAACGTAAAAAAAATAGCGTTAGAAAAGTTTTAGTTTATTAATTTTGCGCAGTTGCCATCAAAATCTATCTGCTGAAATTTAGATTTAAAATGAATTGCCGTACCGGGGTATGTTGATCATTTACATACGGCAGGCGGGTTGGCGATCGCAGTGGTGTTGTGGTTTAACTCACAGAGAGCGCTGCTGCTCGTCCTCTGAAGGGTTCCCTCGGTCGTGTCTTACGACCCCCATAGCGGGAAAAGTTTGGCTGGGGTTGTGACACATGTATTCTATTCCGTCACCACACGGCAATATAAAAAAAACTGACCATAAAAGCCCCAAATTGTGTTCTTGTCTCCGAAGTTTCAGACCATCCCATTTACCTTATCGTGGACTCGTCCCGCCTGTCGACGTGATAAGAATAAAAAAATATCTTTTTTTGTCCAGTTTTTGATGCATTTTTTTGTTTTCTAAATAACTAGCCGTCGCTCGCGATTTTTTCCATTGAATTCGATCGGAAAAAGCTGAGCGCATATGCAGGCTTTTCTTTTTAGATCTTGTCCTGATTGATACTTGCACGGCTACGACAGGTGACATACATGTATGTAAATGCCTTTTTAGGCTACGTTTTAAGGAAACAAAGCGAACCAGTATTGTTTATTATAACCAGAATAGCACATAGGCTAAGCATATTTGCTGCACTTTTGGACGATGTTTGTTACTCTAATTTTTACTTACATACTTCCACTCATTGTCCTTAAAAGAAAATATCAGGATTAGAATTTATCAAATCAATCAATAAATAGTAATTTTTGTACGATACTTAACATTTTTTTCCCCATACAAGTATGTATGACATCATTATTGCACACAAGTAAGCACTTACGTACATATATTGCGTGTATAAGGATCCCGAGCTATGGTCTTAGAATCGTTGTTGGGCTCGTGAATATTAAAAACTTCTTCTAGGGAAATAGAAATAAAATTTCGTCTCCATACAAAATAGACATTTTTCTTCTTCGGATGATTTTGTTTGTGCCGAGAGACATTTTGTATGCAAAGGAAAAAAATATTTTTCCTTTAGCCGCATTGACGCTGTAATAAAAGTTGTTCATTTTGATGAGCCGAACAACGTTTCTAAGGCCATTGCTCGGGGTCCTTTTACACGGAGTATAGTAGTTGAAAATTTGCTTTAAAGGAAAATTCAAATAGCGAACTATTAACGGCTGACACATAGTTTTAATTTTAGAATAAGGACGATTAAGGTTAATCCTATCGTGACGTGAATAACCTATTGTTTGATAGTCGACGAACTGCCCGCATAACGCTTTGTCAGCCGTAATCGATAAGGTAGGTACAGTACACCTACCATATACATGCACTCGAAAGGTAGTAACTATATATCGTGTCCCATAATTGGCACTTACACTGATGCCAGAAGTGGATAGGCCTAAGACGTAGATAATGGTCGATATTTTCTCTACTTGACGTCATTTGTACCTATTGTGCTTGAGATGGTCCTAAAACGTAACAAGTAGACAATTTCAAAAGTTATAGGTACAGATTGTTCAAAGATAGTTCAGAGTATCTTTAAGAAGTGGAGGTTTAGCTTTCTATATTCTTATTTAATTCTTCTTTTTATATTAGGATGTGGAATGACTCCCCGGAGTCTGTGTTTCCAGCGCAGTATAGTCTGGAGGTCATCAAGTCACAGTTAAAAAAGTACCTAATGAACAAGTGTGTCCCGTCATAGACTACATCGCTGCTTAACATCGGACAGGATGTAACCACCATCTTATAAAAAAAAACATAGTCTCATGTTGTTTAATTATTTTTTTTTTAAAAAGTTGCCATTTCCTGCTCGATAGTTCTATTTTCTCATACGAGTATAACATTCCAAACCAGGGGAACTTATATACGCACCTGCTTTTGTTTTTAAACAGCTTAACTTATAATGTTGATATTTATACTAGTGGTCGTCCCGCGATTGCATTCGTGTAACATCAGTTTTAATTTCTATTCAAAAACTATCACCAAGAGAACCATAACTCAAACATCATTATCTTTTTTTCATGTATGTATGTATGTAAACTTATACTTCGCTTTTTACCCTTTTTAGGGGATGTATTTTCAGAAATCCTAAGTAAATGTCATAAAAAAGAAAGCTGAAATTTTGCACAAGGGTTCCGTGCATATATTCAGCTTTCTAGGGTCAAGTGTTTGGGTTGGGCGTTGGTGGACTTTTAAGTTTTATACTCGTATATAAAAAAGTACACTTCACGCCTTTTAATCCCAAATCGGGGTAGGCAGAGGCACTTGCTTAGTAAGCAAATGCCCACAGTTCAGTTTTATATATTTAGATTATAATTCCCACAAAAACTTTAAAAAGACATTTTCACGACATTGATTTAGGTATCTCTATTCTTACACAATAAAAAAGTAATTTTCCATTTATTTAATGAATTTTATTACATCCACTATGTACCTATTTTAAGCCACTCTGTCACAAAAACAATTGCCGAATTTCCGGGTGTAAAAGAAAACAGGAAAAGAGGAACATCCCATTTAAGAAGATTACTTTCGTACGTTCCGGTTAAACCGTGTACAGAATAAATAAATATCTTGTAACATTTAATCATTCTTGAGTATATTTTTTGTAGTCACCTTCCTCTTTGCTATATGTAACATTATTTGTTAATGTATTTTACAAAAATAGACCCTTGTCCCGCAGTAGGAATCAGTGAGCTAATAAATACATAGTAGTCACCTCCCGCTGTCTGTCCCTATGTATGCTGAGATCTTTAAAACTACGCGACGGATTTTGATGTGGTTTTCCTTAGTGGAAACAGTGATTCTTGAAGAATATTCATGTTTGTTTCTTTATTTTGTAATTTATCTTTGTTTTGTAATTGTGTATGTAAGGGCACTCAAATGTAAGTAAATAAATGAGTGTATAATACATGAATATATTAGCAAAGAAACACTCTTCGTATATTGGCAAAACAACGTTTGTCGGGTTAGCTAGTAATAAAGGTCGTGGCAGCGGGGTAGGCGGAGACGACGGTCTCTGCCTACCCCGCTTTGGGATTAAAAGGCGTGAAGTGTATTTAAAGGTCGTGGCTCGTCTTGGGGGACACTTAGTGTATGTCCAGCAGTGGACATAATATATTATGATGATGTTAATGACTCTTTACATACATGAACTCCTGTCATTAATCCCTATTAAGGTGTACAGTACATTGATGACTGAAGACATATAGGCCTCTACTTCACTTCTAACCTGACAAAAAGATATATGGGCATCGAAAGGAACAATTGATAGATAAACTAATAGATAATTATCACCAATAAATTTCTGGGTATCTAAGCTCGAATTTGTCAGGCTAAATGTGACTTGAGACTGCTATCAAGATAATCCACTTCACTGGGAATTACGAATGTGGGTCTTATGTATGTATGGGTGACTATTAAATTAGTGAGATCTCCACCCGGCCTCTACCCGTCGGCCTGCCACCTTTGGTTATGTATAAAGCATGATAATCGCAAAACATTTCCGACGGCTCAACCCGGCGGGTTTCATATGTCTGCCTTACTAAAATAACAGTCATGCATATGAACATAGACTCACATTCGTAATTCCCAGTGGAGTGGATTGTCTTGATAGCTTCCTAATAATGAAACGGACTAATTTAAGGCTAGCGGACTGTAAATGAAATGAACTATGAGTGAAATATTAGTTTATTGTTTTTGGGTACAAATTAATAGAATAACGAGTTGATAGCGAGACGATATAAGACACAATGACAATAAAAGTAAAAATGTTAAAAATACAAACAAAACAGACAATCAATGTCAAATATTAAATTAAAAGTAAAATATGTGATAACACAAAAAAGTGGTCCTGAAACAGCAAACGTACTATCGTCCACCGATGACGTACACTATTGGACATAGGCTTCTCTAAAAGCACGCCACAACGATCGGTCTTGTGCCTTTCTCTGCTATATCATATCAATACATAGTATAAAACAAAGTCGCCTCCCGCTGTCTATTCCTATGTATGCTTATACCTTTAAAACTAGATAAAAGATTTTGATGTGGTTTTATTTATCAGATAAAGTGTTTCTCGAGGAAGTTTTATATGTACAATACAAACAGAGAGCAGAGAAACACTGTTAATACATTTTATAGAAAAAACAACAGTTGCCGGGACTAGTTGTAGAGATCTACAAGTTACAATGATACCTGCACTATGTTAAGCATGTGTCGCAGGCGGGATGGTATTGAACAGAAATCATCGTTTGCACACTCTCATGTGATCCAAGGGGACCAAATATAGAGGTATATACGATCCCGTAGAATCTGAGTTCGATCTTATGGGATTGAATTTTTTTGGGGATGGATTTTTTTGTGGGATCCAAGATTCTAGGAGGATTCTAGGGAGCCGGAGGTCAAGTTTCTGCCTCTATCTTATATATAAATACATAACATTGATTTAATATACCAAACTTCGTTGTTAAGATCAAGATGATTGATTGAGACACTGTCCTGCATTAATTACCCCAAGATATTAACAAAGCGAAGTTAATCTCGCTTGACCACTCGGGGTTAATCGGTACGTACATAAAAAAAAATACTTGGTGGAACGAAGTTCGCCGGATCAGCTAGTAACAAATAATGCATTCATTTCGACCAAATTTGACTACCATAATTACGATTCTACTGAGTTAATCTTAATAGATAGACATATACTGTCGTGGATATTTTGTTAGATCATTTCATGAGGAATAATTCTAAAAGTTGATAGAAATTTCATATCAAGTGTCTCTGCCTATCCCTCTTATAATAAGTGGCGTGAAATATATTTTTAAGTACATCAAAACGTACACTTGAATAAGAAAAATAGACAAATCGTTATTGAATAAATTTATTTATTATTATTATGATATTATGTTTGTGGCTCCTGGACATTTTCATACATTTCTTGTAAACTGACAGTAAAATGAATAAAAAGTTAGGAAACCGGCAACACAGCCCTCAAAAAACATAAGAATGTTTGTGGTACATACACCTATACCGGCTATAGGGCCTACACATTTTTTGGCTTGCAATTGTACCAACCTGTATGAATAGCAATAAATTCCATTCATCAAACCTCGGATACCGGAATAGAACACGAGTCTCGTGGTCCTATTACCCTAGTCCGCCTATTTATTATTAGACCACGGCGGCTATAAGATACATTTTCCCAAACAATATTCCAGCAAAATGAATATTTCCACGTTTGAGGAAAATCATTACAGGTGTCGGCTGTGTTGTTGATTTACCGGGAAACAAGGCTTAGTAAAGCTTACCGAGCTGACAGGTTTAGCATACAAAAGCAACTTTTGCCATCATTAATACAGTATAAAAAATTAGTAGGCACCACAAAAACATTAGACCCTAATACTCCCATTCACACTTACGTACTCTATACCTATCAACCCACAACAAACCCCTAAAACCGTCACTATGACGCAGAACATTAACAATAATCATAACAAAATCATTTAGGCACCCAATCTGCTCCATTCCCGCGGGCCAACATCGTTACCAACCACTGGCTGGCTGTTTCAATAACACATCACGTGTACGTCACTTACCGGGCCCAGGCTCTCGAAGCCATGACGCTGAGCGACCTCCTGCGCCTCGGACAGGTCCACGGAGCGCTTGAAGCGCACCAGGAAGGAGTTAGTGAACACCTCACGGGAGGCAGTGGCGGCGAGGAGCAGCGTCGCCGCGGCCAAACATTTCGGCCACATGATACCTCTATGGCCTGCAGTGGCTGACTGAACCGCTCTCAGCGTTGACGTCACACGATATCGACCTATAGCGCGCGCATGCGCACGCGAAACACCACCAAATCTTATGAAAGCTCAGTAAGTACACAGATGTTGAATGAAACAAAACTTTGCGACGCCTATTGGAGCTCTATCAAGACTAACACTGCGAAATGGTAATTTAACGTCTAATCACAGTTGGCTGTCTTTTATGGAGGCTGGAACGACAATTTGTATCCTACAGTAGGTACTTTAAGCAGCTGTTCGGAAACAATATTGTTGAGATGGAATTAAGGGCTGTCATAACTAAGTAAAATTGATGCTGGCTCACATGTTTCATTTGAATGTAAAGCTTTTGTACCTACAAATATAATTTCCTTTGTGAGACTTATGTCCAGTTATGAAAAATGATTGGCATGCCTAACGTTAATGTAGAGTAAGTATATCCGCTGTACAATTAATAATATTAGGGGTAAGGTTAAATAAAATGAAGACGGGACATACGTAACTAATAACTTCCAACAGTTTTTTTGCGAAAA
>SJJU01002511.1:0-40405 GCA_012932125.1 Conopomorpha cramerella | reverse complement strand
CCTATGTATAGGTAACTTGTCTTTACGAAATATCCTATCTACTCACCCACAAAACACAGGACTTCGTTAGCCTATGTCGTGAGTACAACAAAAAAAGATTTAGCAATAACTGTATTATTAGGTCGGGTAGCCAAAATACCAAGGTAAGCAGTGTCTTTTTGCCTGTATGTTGTGTACGCCATTGAGAACCAAGTAAGCTTATGTTCGACTTACAACATTAGTAAAAGTGACAGTACATCAAATTCCATACATTTTTGTGGGAAAGAGACAGACTGAACGGTGGTACGCGACTTGCAAGTCTAGTTGCATTTGTCTCTTTTTAACGTTGAATCTGACACATATTTATATTAACAGACTCATTTTTGTTATCAAAACCTTCCCGGCTGATAGACGTACGTATTTAATATTTTACTTTGTACACAGTTCAAAAAACTGCCATCAACTCAATTTCATATGACACCGTTTGAGGCGAGGCCCCCCCACCGACCTAAAAGTTCCAAATTTGAATACAGTATCCCCTTTATAAAACTCCAGTGCTGCCAACATAATGAAGCCAAAAAGGAAATTCGGTTCAAACAACTCGGAACTCAAATGAAAAATCAAGAGCGCGGTTATTTAATTTGGAGTAGGCGAGTAATTCAGTTTCAGGCAATAGGAATTAATATTTTAGGTTGGTACTAATTTTCCAAGATCTCTCCGAGATTAATTAGGGTACCTATCAAGTTAATTTTAAATACAAAATTCTGTGTTGTTTTAAATATTAATCTTAACTAACTGATTCGAATAGAAAATTGTTTTGACAATATGCATTATTAACAGTGTTTCCCTGCTAGTACGTGTATCTATTATACATATAAATCTGCGATAGATAACGGCTTCAATATCCGTTGCGTAGTTTTAAAGATCTCAGCATACATAGGGATAGACAGCTATGTATCATCATGTATAAAATCAAGTAATTTAAGCGGATATGGACTAGTAGTCTTGTTCTTGGATGTGCAATCGGGTAGTTGTGGATTCAAGACCGGCCACAGACTAAGGCAAATACCAACGGGACTCTTTTTCATAGCCTATGTGTTGTGAAGGAAAACATCGCGAAAAACCACCACAAGATGTATGAATCCTTTAACGGCGAGTGAACCAAAATTACCCATTGCATCTACGTAATATTTTAAACCAATGCCTAATTCAAATTAAAAACGAGTAAACATATGTACTAGAATTCTTTTTTTATCGCTATGAACAAGCGTTTGACCACCATCCTGCCTTATGTTAAGCAGCGATGTGGTCTACGATGGAGCACACTTGTTCATTAGGTACCTATTCACCCCAGTGACTTGAAGACCTTCAGACTGTACTGGGCAGGAAACACAGACTAGCTTAGTCTAGCTAGGTCAAAATAACTTTAGGACAAAAACCCGTGTACCTAAATGATATTCACGAATCGAAGACAACGTCTATCCATACTGCTGAGAGTATCGCTATCTCGTTCACACTACACTATGGCAGAGCGAGACGGAGATCAAATCTCCATACCAGAGCGCCCAGTACTAGATGCTAGTACATAATATGTTTCCTTAGTGAATCGCTTAGCAGCAAGTTTGAACAACAAAGTTGTGAAAATTCCATTTTGCAAAGTGTTCTTAAGAGGTGGGTCGTTGCCTTATATTTTACCTTCTAATAGGTAAGGTAATTATTGAAGTTAGCACGGCTTGTTAGTAGGAGATATTTTGGAAACTTTGTCAAGTTTTACTTTCGAGTTTCTCCCTTTTACAGTTCTACGGAGCCTTTTAAATGTTTAAGAGGTTACCGTGTTATATTTTATCCTGTTTTTAAAAAGAAAGTTAAAGAGAATTCGCTCGCTAAGTTGTTGAAATGCCAATGTAATGTTTTCGTGCTGAGGAATCTTATTTTTAAGTGACTTTTAAAAAGGAGTCTTTTTCTATTCGACCGTTTTTTTTTTAAACACAAGGACCAAGTATTTGACCACCATCCTGCCTGATGTTAAGCAGCGATGTGGTCTACGATGGAGCACACTTATTGTTCATTAGGTATATATGCTGTTTTATGTTTTGTTCGCGTATAACTGCGTCGTTTATGATTTTTGTCATGTTTAATGGAAAGAAGATATTTATCATAAGGAATTCAGAGTGTGAGGACGGCAAACCCTCATAAGTACACTATCGAATCGAAGGGTAGTTTAAAATACCGTATGTACTTGTCGAAGATGTAGTGAACAAAATTGAAAAACATAGATGAAAAGCGAATAAAGCGAAAATGTTTCCTCAAGAATATCTAGTGTATAATTCGATTACATTATACCTTCATCTATCTTCTCTCTCTCTCTCTCTCTCTGACTGGAAAACAATCAAGTATCAGTAACATCAATTTATTGGTCCGAAACATTGATTGAAACAATATTGACACTGTTGCCTGAAATGGGGCATTTTCTTTGACGTTTTTCTGACAGATTTTCGGGTGGAGAAATGTCATTACTGTCAAACTTTGTTTGGTAAGTATCACCAGAACTGTCATTAGTGTCAAACTTTGTTTGGAAAGTATCACCAGAATGGAAGTATGACAGTAATGACAATTCTCCGCCCGAAAATCTTCAGACGAACTTCAAAGAAATTTCTCCATTGAAACGTCTTGGCACCCTACCCTATCTGTCTATCACTGTCACTCACTGTGCGCCGAAACGAGACAGAAACTGAGACAAACTCACATGTCAACCTCGCGCTAAGTACATTGCTACGCCCCCTCTCATCTACATGATATACAAACAGAAATCACTGTCTCTCGGCGTTTTATCTTAATAACGCGAATGCATTGAAAGGGCCATCCATCAAACGGTTACCTGACTAAGCTTCACAATGAACTTTACTTTGAGCCCACCTAGCGTCTCCTTTCCACGAAAATATAGTTCATGATGAAAAAAGTTCGTGAACACACAACGATGGGACGTTTTCTTTGAACTCCCTTTTAACCAGCTCACGAACAAAGCGAAGGCCCCCCTCATCAATGTGTTGTGATACAGGTCGACACTGGCTGTCATGGCGGCGCGGCAGTCATTTGTTTTCGCCCGTATTGTCACCGGCAGAGGGCGCGCCGAAAAAAAAATACGACATATTCCCCATTTTTTTTTTGTCTCGATTTGCGTGTACGAAGGAATGTACGTACGTAGCTGTTGAAATGTTGACTTTTACGCGCATCGATTTGGACGAAAAAGTAAAAAATATAAAAATAAAAATAAATACACTTTACGCCTTTTAATCCCAAAGCGGGGTAGGCAGAGGCACTTGCTAAGCAATTGCCCACGGTTCACCAAGCGTATTTAACCCAACGTGACAGGGGGTGAGCCCATCGCCGTTATAGGGTTCACACACCTTGTGGTGTGCGGGTTTCATCACGATGTTTGTCCTTCACCGTACGAGCGTTGCCTTGCGTACATAGGCTCTGAAAAAGAGTCCCATTGGTACACGTCCAGTAGCCGGACTCGAACCCGGGCCTCCCGGTTACAAGTCAATTATCCGACCAACTGGACCACAGACGCTCTAAACACGAAAAAGTACTATGTAATTATATTGTCTTATGAAATTGAAATGTTATTTTAATAAAGTTTATTTTGGTAATATCTTTTAGCGCTTTCAGTTATTGCGTTTGAAGTAGGTACAATAACAAATAAATAAAAGATATACCATCTCGCTGTAGCATAAGAGTGTTTCCAATTTGTTTAAAAATATTTCCTCCTCTGTTTCCAGGTACGTTCAGAAATGTGCGGGGGTGTTTAGAGAGCGGTAAGCAATGAGAGTGCGCTATCGGGAAACAATCGAGACCCGTACGGAAACCCACGCGCTCGTCTCTAAGCGGTTGTGATCCGTGTGTGCTTCTCTTAAAAGAGCAAATTGCTTTAAAAACTGCGGGAAAATCACGTTCCTGCAAGTTAATGGCAAGTTTTCCTAACAGGTTCTCTCCACGGCGAAGCGAGCGTCTTCGCTGAACACTACAACAATACTCAATTCACAACGCTCTACTTTTAAGTAAACATTGTCTTTTATTCTTACTATCTGCGAACATTGGAAACAATTGACTGAGAGCCCATAAAGTGTCTACTGAACGAGCACAGCTGTTTTAAAACACGACTTATAGAATGCACGGAATGGGCGTCAGACAATTTAATCAATTATCGGATATTAGCTGTTGAAAGTTATTTTGCCAAAACATTATTAACAGTTTTTTTACTGCTATATGTATGTAATAAACAAATGAGGCCGTCAGCGTTAAAATGGCCTAACCCTAGACCAATCAGTATGGAGATATAGGATTTTTTAGAATAATGATTTTCACTTCAGCCGCACCACTAGATACACAAAACTACCTATTCCTATCCTATGTTGCTTTTCCTACTTCTCTTTTATGTAGAAGATAGGACTCGGTACCTCAATTCCTTTCTTTGTTCAATGTAATGTACTTTGTCATCATCATCATCATCAGCCCATATACTTGTCCACTGCTGGACATAGGCCTCTCCAATTGCACGCCACTGTGATCTGTTTTCGGCTTCTCGCATCCAGCTTCTGCCAGCCATCTTGCGTATATCATCAGCCCACCTTGCCTGAGAGCGTCCTACACTCCGTTTGCCGAGACGCGGTCTCCATGAGAGAACTCGTTTTCCCCAACGGTCATCGGTTCTACGACTAATTTGGCCGGCCCACTGCCACTTAAGTTGTAGATATTTTATGGAAGCTTCGTCATCAGCACATACTTGTCCACTGCTGGACATAAGCCTCTCCAATTGCACACAGAATTGATTTTATTTTAACACGTTTTAGTAAAAAGTAAGTAACCATCAAAAAAATTGAGTGTTTACCTATCTAAATTGAGTGTTTCGAAAGGATTCTAAGGATATTGTACAACAACAGAAGGACGTTAAAAACTACATAATGATAGGTGGCGACGGAGATAGACACATAACCTATCTCGTTTTTAACCGCCTTCATACACGGAGGCAGTGGCGTGCACACCATATAGGCAAAAAGACACTGCCTACCTTAGTATTTCGGTTACCCGACCTAATAATAGAGTTATTGCTATGTCCTTCTTGTTGTACCCACGACATAGACTAACGAAGGTCCTTCGTAAAGAGAAGTTACCTATACATAGGTGTCAATCCTTGGGGACTGTCTATCTTGTCGTAAAAGTCACGTGCAAGTGCACGCCACTGCACGGAGGAGGTTCTCATTTCGACTTTTGTATGTTTGTTACCGATCTTTCTTGTATTTTGTTTTATTTCAAATCTGACGTTTTCTGTCGGTGGCATCCATAAGTAAACGACCAATGTCTGAATATTTTACTAGTCGAAGTCTGATATCCTTTGTTTGAAGTTATATATGTTTAGCCTCGACCTTAATGGTATGACATACGACACGTGACTCATACAACATATCTTTATGACGCCATTTTACCAACCAAAATTCATATTTGGAATATAATTCTGCCCCCGGGAACGGAAGGAATCGATCACCTCACACATTCACAGACATTTTGCTGGTTTTCGTTATGAATGTGCCCTGTTTAGTCGATTTTCGATCTTATAACTAGGTGTGTAAACTTCTAAGTACATTGAAGTTGTCTACTCTTTGCTCTGGCATGTCTAATACTAACTCATTACCAATATTGATGGAATCCCTCTGTAAATGAAGATGGTAACTTATATATGATTTTAACTATTGAATTGAAATGAGAATCCTCTGTTTACCCAACTAACGATTATTGACGCGAGTTTATGTACAGTCAGACAAGAAAATAGTCAATTTTGATGACACTTTCTTTGTTACTAAAACCTCAATAAGTAAAAGTTATAATATGAATATAAAATTAGTGTAACCTCCAGGGTGGCCTGTGCCCTGCAGTGGATGTATTTTTTTTCTTTCATAAGAACCTCCTGCTGTCATTAATAAGCACAACAAAGGAAGAATTAGCGAAATCGCTCCACCCGTTCCGGAGTTATAACATGACAACGAAAAGTGGCATTTATGTTTATATAATAGATATTATATATATATAATATATATGTGTGATATTTACAGGCAGGAGGCACATTTTCTGTCCAAAAGTAAATGTTTGTGTTTGCCGGACATACTAGACCCTTCCTTTTTGTCGACGCAACATATTGATTTCAGGGGACTGTTTGTATATATATATACTTATCTATTCCCTCACATATCGATTGTAAAAAGATATTTCTATTTACTTGTCACTGTTGTTTGCCTGACTCACTGGAAAATCTTCAAGGAAAAAAAATGGGCAAAAATGTGTTTTCATTTTGTCCTTCAGATCTTATAAATTGGGACTATTGCAAATTTTCTATAGATCTTCTATTGTACAATCTCTGACAGATTCTATGGAAATGTCCTCATTGTGAAGTTAGTTAGCCAAATCATGTTTAATCTGACTTCTGTACTTCCTGGAAGATATTCGTAGCTATTTCGTGCGTACGGTAAATTTATTTTTAAGGAAACGCGCACTGGCTAAAGTTTAAAACGAGTATTATAATAATAACGCTATAGCGCGAAGATTAACCAAAAATAAGAGCTGACTCGGCTCAGCTGAGCTCGTGACCACGGCACATGTAACTGTGTCGAAACGTCGAGCAAACAGCGAAGGTAAGCTGAAAGCTTAACTTTGGTCATTTTTCGCGCTATAAAACCCGTTTTAAATTTTTAAGATACTATGTTGGATATCATTTTATTTGAGTCTCCCCGTAGCTTACCCACCGTTCAATCCCAGTTCAGCATATTAGGTAGCCATTGAACCAATGTAACAAAAGCACAATCAGGTAAAATTGTACCGGATATTCTTCAAAGTTCTATAACATAGGTCACTCTTACCTTCAGAAATGTATCGATACATCGATGTTTACAACCGGCTACCCATCCCTAGCCGGCGGCGGGCCGGAGCTTGCCGGATATCGAAAGCTCATTTCCTAGAGCGAACCTCACATCCGGTCGCCGCCGCCGCCCCGCCGCCCTATTCGTCCTTCACACAGCTTTCGCTTTCCCCCGACGATCGTTTCAAACGAGTGCCGACTGCTTCCGATAGATGGCGCTGAATAATCTTCGGATTCATGAAACATTTACGAACACAATTAGAGATCTATTATATAATTCTACTGTGTCAATGCATTTACTTGATGTTTATTTCAGTAGTTATTTATTGCGTAAGTCTTAGAGTAGGAGTCATCTAAGAACAAACCCTGTTAGGGTTGTTTATTAATATGTTGTCTTCTACGATATAGGTACACTGAGCGTTTGTATAACAGAAAGAAAGAAAGAAAACGATTTAACAAAACCTCTATCACAAGTCAGAACAATTATGTGGGTAAAAATCTATATTTATAAAAGAAAGACGTGTTAGTTACACTATTTATAACTCGAGAACGGTTGATCCGATTTGGCTGTAAATTGGCGGGATCGTAGCTTAGAAGCAGGAGAAGTACATAGGATACTTTTTATCCCGTTCCTGTGGAACGCATCACTATATACAGAGTGTTATAATTTGTATGAAGTTTCAATACTGAAACTACGCGAATGAAATCGCGGGGCATTCACTACTTATAAAATTAGAGCGTATACAGCCTAGTTGTCGGTTACTCGGGTCCGTATTCTGTACCTACTCAAGTGTCGTTCGAGCACAGTTTATCTTTTTTTTATCACTGACCTTGACCACCATCCTGCCTGATGTTAAGCAGCGATGTGGTCTACGTTGGAGCATTTTTTATTAGGTTCACACAAACACGATTGAACCGTCAGCAGAGATCCGTGCCTGAAAAATTTGGGTTTTCTACTTATTCTAATCGGAAGGCAGTAAGCGTGTACCAATTGACGTCTTTTTCAGATAGGTAGGTAAGCCAACATAACGCTCTTACGGTGAAGGATAATAGAAAATACCTACTGTTTACCAACCGTATTCCTCTCGTGATAAATATATAATTTCAAACATAGCGCCCGCATTAACCCTTCAAGCTGTATTTTGTTGTAATGTCTACCAGAACAAAGGATACGAACGGTCATTGGCTAAACAACATCAACTGTATCTTTACTTTCATACTAACGCTTCGAACGGCGATACCAAGCTTTCTATTAAGCTTGACGATGCCGCGACTGTACCCAACTACCAGCACCATGTAAAAGGAATACCTGAAAACTGAAAACGTGTATTTGTGCACATCCAGTGCTTTTTATTGTCTATGTTTCTTTTTTTTTTTTCATTCACTTGTCCACCGGCTCTTTTGAGATATTACTGCGCTCTCAAAGGGAAATTTTAATTATAATGCTCAGGTCTGTAGTGGGTCTTATAAGACAAAACGGTGTATTTTCCTCTTATTTACCTAACAATGTACGGAATAAGCTCGACTCGAGCGGAATAAAGTAAAAATTCCGTTTGTAAAATCGAGCTCGCTGTTTGCTTTAATTTTTGTATTAAAATCCCTCGACGTATGTATGTATGTATGATGCTTTGAATACCAACTCACTGCACTACATAGATACCGCACACTTTGTTGTAAACTTCAGTTCTTTGTTACTTAATACACCTTTATGTTCGCATTAACATTATTTATATCAAAAGTTTTAACATTACATAGTTACGCAATAATATAGTAAAATTGTAATAAAATTGTAAATGAGGTATATTGGTATACTAGTGGATTGCTCGCGGCTTCGTTCTAATTTCATGACTAGTGTGTTGCTGATGGTAAAATACTGAAATATTTTTTAAGTCCAAATCTATTGAAATTCATTTGTGGTCCAGTTGGTCTGATACTTGACTTGAAACCGGGAGGTAGCGGACTCGAGTTCGGCTACTGGACGTGTACCAATGGGACTCTTTTCAGAGCATATGTACGCAACGCAACGCTCGTACGGTGAAGGACAACACCGCGTTGAAACCCGCGCACCACAAGGTGTGTGAACCCAATAACGGCGATGGGCTCACCCCCTGTCACGTTGGTTTAACCCAACGCGCGCGTGAACCGTGGGCTTTGGGATTAAAAGGCGTGAAGTGTATTTATTTGTTTATTTATAAAAACCAAAAATACCGTAAAACCTACTTAGGAAGTAGTGGTAAGACGTATATAAGGAATGTTTGGGCCAAATTTCATCCGTCCAAATGGTTAAAAGTGATATTTACAACAGTTATAGACAACATTTATTATAGAGACTTCTATAAATCTGCTCATGTAAAAATGCGCTTGTAAGTCCCTCAGGGGTGGTTAGAGTTTACTTACTACGAATATACAGTGTAAAAGGACCTCGAGGAATGGTCTTAGAAACGTTGTTAGGCTCGTCAATGTGAACGTTTTTTACTAAGGTCAATGCGAGGAATTTTTTTTCCTCCGGAGATGACATTTTGTACGGCGATCGATTTTTTTTTATTTCCCCGTATTGCCATAGTAAAAGTGGTTCATATTGACAAGCCCAACAACGTTTCTAAGACCATTGCTCGGTGTCCTTTCACACGCAGTATAACCACGTAAACAAAAATCCCGTTCGAAACACAAAAAAGCACAGTGCATTTTCGTAAAAAATAGGCACCTCACTATATTCAGTTGCAGTAGTGTATAGAGTGAGAGGGCACACGTGTGCGAAAGAGACGTCGATACATTACGTTGGCTGAGTTAGAACTTTGCCGACGGAATATATTTACATAGAATTAGGAAACAAGCCAGGTCCAGTCGGAATTGTATGTTCAGGAACAATATCATTTAATTGTACATCCACGGCCGCTCGTTGGATACTGAAATATCTATTAACTAAACCCAAGTATAAATTCAAACAAAGTCCCGGCTACGTTTCACCATTTATAACTTGGGAATTGACTGAGGACATTTTGGTAGGATTCAATTTGTTAGGATTTGTAATAGACGAATCCTAACTTAGGTTATAAATGAGAGTTTGCGTGGGTTTCTTATTTCATGCGAGAATTACTCAACTGTTTTTTTAAGTGTGAAATTAAATTAAATTGTATGTGTTTATTGCGTTCTACAATGGTAATGTTAAGTGGTAGTATTATGGGTAAGTACAAACACATTGTATATCCTGGTGGACACAGCAATCTTGCGTAAGAGAGGGAAAGTTATATGAAGAAATATAATAGTAGAGAGGAATAATTTGTCTTACTAAGTATAGAAGACAATAATAATATTGTACGTTACAAAGCATAATAAATAGCTCATGGTAATCAGAGAGCAATGGTCTTAGAAACGTTGTTGTCAATATGAACAACTTTTATATTATTATTGCTCTGGGTTAACAAAACAATATTTACTAATTAATTTTACATTCTACCTCACCAGCATACTTTAGTAGTATCATTACAAAAACGTAGAAAAAGGTTGATCTTCACAGCTAGACATTTTCATCATAGATTTTTATAACTTCAAGTATTCTTCTTGATTTCTGTCAACATCTCTGGGAAACGGCCGTATGCGTGTTGAATGTATCGTGTACCTACTTATTTTTTTCCCTTTTACACACACGAGGCGAAAGCTTGCCTCCACCGACCGTCCCAAACATCTACATAGGTCCTTTTCTTATTAACTTACCTGTCAATTCTTACAAATAAATTGGCATAAATGGACGCCCATAGTCCATTCAGGGCAGAGATCGATACAAGTACAAAAGGTTTTCTCGCCATGTCCCAACTTCACTAACCAATGTATACTGACCTCTTAACACAAGCATTCCCTATACTGAAAAGTTTTCTAACATCTTTGCAAAATCTGTTTCGGTGGCAAAGAAACTTAGTTATACAGTTTTTAAAGAGCTTTGATCTCGATATCTGTGTTAGAAGTTACAGCTCAGGTTAAGTTTGACGTACACCCACGTGTATATATTTGACACGGGTCTTTGAACGGCTAGTTTAGGTCCGCTACAACAGGACAGGACGTTTACTATGCTTTTATCAGCAGCGTAGTGTCAATCACGCTCAGAGGCCGGGGTCCGAATGGCGTTATGCCCCATTCTGCGCGGGCACCGTTATCGGCAAGACACATCTGGACTGTACGCGTGACCCGGTGTCACTGGGAATGGACTCAATGACGCAGTATTTATATTGTCCGTTTACTTTTTTTTTCTCGGCGCACCGTCCGTTTTCCAGCCAGTGCGTGTCCTGAAATGAAAAAGGAGTCCGAGGTTATTAGGTAGTAAATCTTTTTTCTTTTCCTTCAATTACTTTTGAACTAACAACGTTTTTGTAATGTATGAGTGTTAATACTTTCAATGGTTTGTTTTTTAATTTTAAAATGAAAATTATTTCCTACAATACCTGTTTAAAAGACTCAAATCTTCTCTTAATTTCTACAAAAAAAAACCCGCATAAGAACATAATATAGGTACATCCCTACAAACTAGTGTAAAGCCATTTCAATATAGCGTAAATGGGAAAACTAAAAAAAGGATAGTCACCCTATTCAAAGTAAGTCGGACTGCAAGAATACGTTCGCCTCCGATTCACTGAAGCATGTTTACCTATTTTAATAGAGTCCGCACGTACAGTCACAAGCGTGTAACACAATGTTTACAATGATCCCACTAATAAAGGGAATGTCTTATGTAGAGAGCTCAAGCTTTTATGGCTGTCGTTCGAAAAATACTCTACTGCAAATTGTGTTTACTGGACGATATGTAAACTTAAAGTTAATTGGTCAGTGTTTGTTGAAATGTTTCGGAATTAATGCTTGTAATAAGCTACCAGCTACTGTTTGCTAAATATAATAGGCATTTCCACTTTTAATCATTTTAATGTGAAAAAGAGAATAAATCTGTAAATATAATTAATACATTAATAGTCTGCGGTTTTTCGTTATTTGTTTTTGCGATTTAAAAAAAATAAAAATAAATACACTTCACGCCTTTAATCCCAAAGAGGGGTAGGCAGAGGCACTTGCGATTTCATTTCCATTTTCATTATCAGAATTAAAGAGGCAATGTATTGAACTTTAAAAAAAAAAGAAACGATAGCCACTAGCTATCATTTCTTTTTTTTTCTTTGTAAAGATCGATAATGCTACTACGTAATAAGTATATTACCTTTTTGTAGAGTCTAATACATCAGCAACCAATAAATAGCTCGAGAAGATAATTATTTTCACGACCTAAGGGTCAATTTCCCTCGGCCCACTCCACTGGGACCCATTGGTTACAGATTATATTATTATTCTACGAAGTTTCTTTTAAGAGATAGTATGAAGAGCCGGTCGTTTGGAAGAATGAAAAATATTTTTCACAGTGAAAAAATAAAACCATCGCTTGAAGATTGAGGTGAAATAAAGAATAGTTGATAAAAAAATGTTTTTCACTCTTCTTCTTATTTTTATTGAACTATTTTTCATGAAATCTACACTAACACCAAAGCGGGGTAGGCAGAGGCACTGACTACGCAAATTCCTACGGTATACCAAAGGTATAATGTAAAGAACAAGGATAACAAATTATTGCAATTTTCGAAAGATAATCTCAACAAATAATTAAAGTAATTTATTAATAATTTGTAAAGTAATACCCCAATAATAATAATACCACGGTGCCCTTACTGTTTGTACATCTGAACCCCAAATATCAGGTTCAAATTTACCTAGAAGATATAATCTATCTGTCTTCTATCGGGTGCATTTCGGAGAGTGTGCTACGGAGTTGCATAACCTAATACCCCCATCGCGTTTTTACAATAGGACCACCAGGAGAACGGCAAAACGTCATCCATACCAGGTGGATTTGCCATTTACGCGAACCAAACGGTTTGCGTCTACTTTCATGGTGCGAACCGCCAGGATGTGGAACGACTTGCCGGAGTCTGTGTTTCCTACAGTACAGTCTGAAGGTCTTCAAGTCACTGGGGAATAGGTACTAATGAACAAGTATGCTCCATCGTAGACCACATCGCTGCTTTAACATCAGGCAGTATGGTGGTCAAACGCTTGTTCACTGTTATTAAAAAAAGTGGTTTTAATAAATAAATACACTTACACTAAATACACTTCACGCTTTTAATCCCAAAGCGGGGTAGGCAGAGGCACTTGCTAAAGCAAGTGCCCACGGTTCACCAAGCGTATTTAACCCAACGTGACAGGGGGTGAGCCCATCGCCGTTATAGGGTTCACACACCTTGTGGTGTGCGGGTTTCATCACGATGTTGTCCTTCACCGTACGAGCATTGCGTTGCGTACATAGGCTCTGAAAAAGAGTCCCATTGGTACACGACCAGTAGCCGGACTCGAACCTGCGAACTCTCGATCACAAGTCAAGTATCCGACCAACTGGACCACAGACGCTCTGGTTTTAATCTATTCCGAGTATTGACTGTACATATCCTCTGATGTAAACTACAGTAGTAAAATAGTCTGAAGAGGCGTCGACTGTACAGAACATTATTTTCGCAAAAACAACGACCAAAAATTTATGATTCCTTTTTGCAGCGCCCAGAGAGAGAATTATTTATCAAAATTACCGCAATATTTTCTCCCCGTGGTATATGTGTTTCTGCAATAGAGACTATATTTGTATTTTTCAGTTACGCGAACCGTCCTACCCCTTAACGTTTTATGTGTTATCAATACTGATTTGCTTCGCTGATTCAATACGCAATCAATCTAAGTCAAATGTATGTCACCCGCACAAAAGATGCCAACGGACAGTTGTGTGTTCTATTCTAAGCGGTTTACGGTTGGAAATCGTTTGACGCGGTTGCTCCTGGAGTATTCTTTTTCGATACCTTTTTGTTTTTAGGAAAAGCATTCATTTTGTCTGGAACACAACATCGATGGGAAGGTCGGTGACCTTTCGTGACATCACCTTGCTCTTCTTTTCTGACACTGCTACAGTATGTGTGTGTGTGTGTGTGTAGAATCGGGAGTTCCTTTCATATATATACGTGTATATTTTGTATGTGTGTGTGTGTGTGTGGATGATACATGCTACCGTATAGGTTGGGAGCATGTAGGTGTTTTGTTGAGGGCGAAAATGTTTTAGTCAATTTATTTATCGACCTTTTTCACAAATAAGTACAATGTGTTTCCTTAGCCGTAGAAAGCGCGAAGGCGTCCTGAGAGTGTAGTCGCCGGCTCTTTGTGTTGGCAATATATATATGTTATGTTTTTTTTTTGTACACTCTGTGTGTAAGTGATTGAGGATAAAAGTTGAAGAAAATATTATATTTATAGAGATACTGGTATGTTGCGACAAACGAGAAAAAAAATATAAGTACTTACGTACACTTCACGCCTTTTAATCCCAAAGCGGGGTAGGCAGAGGCACTTGTTAAAGCAAATGCCCGACGTGACAGGGGGTGAGCCCATCGCCGTTGTAGGGTTCACACGCCTTGTAGTGTGCGGGTTTTATAACGATTTTGTCCTTCACCGTACGAGCGTTGCGTTGCGTACATAGGTTCTGGAAAAGAGTCCCATTGAACCTTTCCCTCTACGATTCCAGAGCGATGCAACTACGACAATGTAGCAAACTTGACCCCCTCGTCTGTTTTCATAAGACAGACCGATATAACACGCCTTTGTAGAGGCCTCGTAAAATTATTTTGAAATATCTTTTAAGAAACGGCTGCTGGACGTGTACCAATGGGACTCTTTTTCAGAGCCTATGTACGCAACGCAACGCTCGTACGGTGAAGGACAACATCGTGATGAAACCCGCGCACCACAAGGTGTGCGAACCCTATAACGGCGATGGGCTCAACCCCTGTCACGTTGGGTTAAATACGCTTGGTGCACCGTGGGCATTTGCTTATTAAGCAAGTGCCTCTGCCTATCCCGCTTTGGGATTAAAAGGCGTGAAGTGTATTTTTTTTTTCTTTTAAGAAAAAAAATAACAACCTAGAAACATTATTTATAAGTATCGTACGCTACAATTTATTCCGAAATTCCCGGAGGAAGGTAACAAACGAAATAAACCGCCGCAGGGCGCGGCTATTTATTATATTCCGCGGGAAAATTCAGCAGTTTTCGCCGTGACAGTTTCGTGAAGGAAATTAAAGAGGCACCCGTCCTCACGTTGTAGGGCCGGAAGTCGACGGTGGCGTCCACTTTATATGACGTATCACTGCTGCGTATAGAATACAGTATGTTTGTTTTGTGAAGAATTTGAAAGACACAAAGAACCGAATTCCATTTCTCGTAGTTCTAGACGCCCGACCTATTATTCTTTAATATAAGAATATCCGAAAACAGATCACAGTGGCGTGCAATTGGAGTTATAATCATCATCATCATCAGCCCATACTTGTCCACTGCTGGACATAGACCTCTCCAATTGCACGCCACTGTGATCTGTTTTCGGCTTCTCAGATGAGTTATAATGTCTGTGCGTAATTGATCGTTAAGTGTTTGAATAGTGTAAACGAAGATACTGGTTTTTTATTGAAATAAATGATAAATAAATAAATATTTTACAACAGCACACACATTTCCTTCATCCCATGTTAAGTAGCTAAAGCTATTGTGTTATGGAATTCAGACAACGAAATGTACTTTTTTTATTTAAATACATTTTTTCTTAATAATACATACTTATCGGTCTGTGGTCCACTAGGTCGGATACTTGACTTGTGATCGCGATGACTTGGATGGGAGGTCGCGGGTTCGAGTCCGGCTACTGGACGTGTACCAATAGGACTCTTTTGTACGTAACGCACGAACGAAGCGAAACGAAGTGTTTGAACGTTACTTTTAACGACCCCCCTCGTCCTCTAAGCGTCAGTTTAAAACACACCATTAACAAATTAAACTATAACATTATCCAGCACTAAGCATCAGAGCCAAAAAACCCCCCCAACGGAAACGGCGTACATCCATAACAAAGCGATGTACACTACGCTAACAAAGTCGTGAACAAAACCCATAAAGAAGTTAAATTTCCATCGTATCGGCGGAGGCTCAACAGCTTTCAGAGGCCAATTTCCACAATAAATCATAAGTAAGCACCAAAACTCACTTGTTACGAATGATCCTTACGTACGCCACGAGTGTAATGTGCCATGTGCACGCTACGCAGGCATCGACATAGCCTAGTGTTAAATTCTGAACTAACATTACATGTAACACACTATGAAACACGCGAGTCAATGGGGAATTTTATTTGACGTTTTTCTGACAGATTTTCGACATTAGCCGTGTGGTGACGGCGAATAGAATACATGTGTCACCACCACAGCCCAACTTTTCCCGTCATGGGGGTCGTAAGAGGACGACCGAGGGAGCTCTCCAGAGAACGGGCAGCAGCGCTCTCTGTGAGCTAAACCACAACACCACTGCGATCGCCAACCCGCCCGCCAAGCGTGGCGATTACTGGCATTTCACCCCAGTCTGTCTTCTACTTGTGTGTTATGTTTTTTTTTTTGTGAACTTCCTTCTCTTATAATGTAACTTTTATTTATTGGACACACTAGCTTTCCACCCCCAACTTCGCCCGCGTGGACTACGGTTATATTGCGGTATAAAGGACAACTATAAGAAAACTTATCATTCCTACGGAAAAATCTATGTTTCCCTCGGGAATATCATTTTTTCCGGGATATACTTTATTATTTAATCCGGACTTCTAACTTTACGTATACAAAATTTCAAAGCAATCGGTTCAGTAGTTACGGCGTGAAAGCGGAAAAACAAACTCACTTTCCGATGTATAATATTAGTGTGGATAAAGTAAATATTTTACAAGTTTTGGCATTTGCAACTCGTTATGTGGTAGTAGGAAATGAGATTTCTACACGCTTAATTTAAAAAAAAAGTGACAAGAAACTTCAAAGACAAAAGTAATATGTTTTTCGACACAGGAATATTGTAAGTTTTCATTACAATACAAATAGAAAATAATTTATTTTCCTTATTATGTTACGTTTGTTACTTAAACATAAACATCTTTTATTGCTTTCATGTGTTTACAAAGTTGTTACAATATTTCCATTGAATCAACATGAAACTCTGTAAGGGCACAACAAAATATAAACTTAAAACTATTTGACTTATTACTGCTACTGAGACTTAGACTTGAAAACTTATAAAAAACTCTACTTAACCTTTAAAACATTGAATTATCTTGAAATATGTTTTTTTTAAACACAATAAACAAGCGTTTGACCACCATCCTGTCTGGTGTTAAGCAGCGATGTGTGAATGCCTAAGCATCTCGAAAACTATACATTTTCCTAACCTACATTTTCCTCGCGAAAAATTGTTCTTGGATTCCTAGAAAATTTCGAGAATATTATTTGTATAACATACTTATCTAAGACTTATGTACTGTATATATATTGTATGTATAACCTTATGGAAATGAACGCATTCATTTATTCCCTTTTCGCTCATTTACTGCAACAACGCGACATCTCAAAATGTGCCACTGTTGAAATAACAATCTTATTACTATATTTTTAAGGATTCTTTTCACAATAACAAAATATTGTGAGATATCGTTGCAGTAAATAAGCGATTTAAGTATGCATCATTCCAATACGACTACGCTAAAATACTCTAACGAAAAAACGTCGATAGTGGCTACGGCTACGTCGTAGTCAGGCGTAAGTGCTACGGACTACGCACGTAGACCAAAGAATCTGCGTAGTAAATCCACCTTTTATATGTTCACTTTAAATGTAAAGTGACGTATGATCCGTCCGTATTATTATTATTACTTACTTATTAGTGTATTTTAGGATGAGAGTTGGTGGTAGAGCTATATTAAAACAAAAATCACTTTTTTTTCTGTTCGTTCTTTTCTTCTGATAGTAGTCTATAGAAATATCATAATAAAGAAGTATTATTCGTATTTTCTTGTGTTTTTTTTTGTCGTAGCCTATTATGGTGTCCCACTGCTGGGCAAAGGCCTCCCCAACCATCTTCCACTGCTCACGAACCTAATGTTTGTTTAGCGTACACTTCACGCCTTACAATTCCAAAGCGGGGTAAACAGAGGCACTTACTAAAGCAAATGCCCACGGTTCACCACGTATTTAACCCAACGTGACCGGGGGTGAGCCCATCGCCGTTATAGGGTTCACACACCTTGTGGTGTGCGGGTTTCATCACGATGTTGTCCTTCACCGTACGTGCGTTTGTTTAGAAATTTATCCTGAAATTCTTACAGTAACAGTATAATTCGCGAGTAACGCCACGAGGCATACCTAGTGTTATATAAGTGAGTTTTAGTAAATAAGTACAATAAGTACTTTAGTATATAAGTAAGATAAATAAATAATTGTGGGCAGGACATCAACCTCTAGGACAACGGTCGCGGGTTCGATTCCCGCCACGGACTTGATACTTTAGTGATGAGCTGAGGCATTTGTTGGTTGGGTGTTTTATTTATCTATGTATGTATTTAAAGGTATTTATTTAAGTGTATCAGTCTCTGGCACCCATAGTACAGGATAAAACAATATTTATTTATTTAATTTTGACAGTTACAAACAAAAAGCTATGAAATATTTACTATGAAAGCCTTAATCTGTTTGTCAGTTCGCATCTGCCGTAAACCAACAATGCTTCAGTTTCATAACGTCATAAAACCCTTTAAAAGTTGCAGTTTTACTGGTTTTATGTTCTAAGAAAAAACTTTTTTTTTTTACTCATAAACAAAACAATGTAGCGAAATGTTCACAGACAGTGCTGAAACTGGACGAGATTTTTGTGTTAAACTTTACGAGCTATTATCAGTTTTAATTGAAACTAGCGACTTGCCCCGGCTTCGTGCCAGTTATCAGTGTTTCTCTACTGAGTTATGCATGTATCACAAAAAAATGCATTAAAATCCGTTGCGTAGTTTTCAATTATAATAATATCATAATTATAATAATTTTATTTCAAGAACAATACAGCATAGTTTTACAGAGTAGGTACCTTAAAATTAGATTATTGAACTTTCTAACGTAACGTTTTAAAGATGTAAGGATACATTAAGAAACACAGCGGGAGATACCTTCGTTTTATACTATGATGTTATTAGGTAGATAATTAACGAAATGCGTCCAGTATTTTTTGAGTTTATTTGTAACAAATATGCACAGGATAATATAAATCGTTCCTGTTTTTTTTATTATAAGTCCCGAATTCTAAAACCCTCCTGAGATATGTGCTCTATCCGCCTCTAAGCATGTTTGTATAAAAGACAATATATATGCTCAAGAGAGACGACTTATTGTTTTAGAGTATGAAATAAAATATATTTTATGTTATTCATACAACGCACAAAGTTAGTAGTAAGTTTAGGGAGAAAAGTAAAGGTTTAAACCATTAAGTTAGATACATAAGTATACAGAAAAAAACAACGAGAGAAGAAAACAAAAAATTATTTTATTAATAGTTTAAACCGGATGTTACGGCGCGAAATTAACCAAAGACAAGCATTCAGCTTACCTTCGTTATTTGCCCGATGTTTCGACACAGTTACATTTTATTGCAAAAATACATTTATGCAACAAACAGATACGGGGCTTAAAAAAGAGAAGTTTAAATATTTTAAAAGTCAAAACAAACCTTTTATCAGTTTCACTTTGAACCTTTCAGTAGTGCAGTGAATTGTGAAATACTTTCACGTAAGTACTTGGTTTGTGCACTTCGCGTCATGCAAACTTATTTATAGCGACTTCCACTTTGCACGTGACTCGTTTATCTTGATCAGGCTTTGACTTTGCGATGTCAGCGGGCACTTTTGATTTATTCTGTGTCTTGTACGTATAGTGATAAGGGTGACGAAATAAATGAAAAAAATCTTTTTGTCATGAAAATGTACAGTAAGCCATGAATCCGACCAACCAAACTTAAGTTAAAACACATATGAATGTTAAGGTATAGATATTAAGGTTTTTTACAGTGAAATTTTTATTACATCGTCTCAAAATTTTTCTTCTGTGTGTTGCATGTCGCGTGACGGTCGGCCGCGGGGTAGGGATAAAGTGAAAGGCGCTCATAAAATTAAGATTGATAAGGCGATTTTTTTACCTTTAATGGAATATTATCCCAAAAATGTTTAGTTAAATGTCTATGATGTGAAAAAAACCACACAACTTTTTTTTTATTTGTCTCAATGTTACAACACTAAGCTAATGCCCCCGTCGCGTTTCTACACTAAAATAACCTGGAGAACGGCAAAACGTCATCCATACGTTGTACATTTACGCAAACTAAACGGTTTGCGTCTACCTTCATAGTGCGAACCGCCAGGATGTGAAATGACTTGCTGGAGTCTGTGTTACCTGCGAAGTATAGTCTGGAGGTATTCAAGTCACTGGAGGGAATAGATAGCTAATGAACAAGTGTGCTCCATCGTAGACCACATCGCTGCTTAACATCAGGCAGGATGGTGATAAAACGCTTGTACATTGTGTTTTTAAAACAAAATTTACACTTTATTGACACAGGAAGTGTCATCAAAACTGACAGACCACTTTCTTTGACCGTAGAAAAGTAGGTATATGTTACTAATATTGTGTAAACTTGACGCATAAACCATCTACTAAATACTCCGAACAAAGTAAACATTTGGTTTAGATAGCTGCTTAACATCAAGCGGAATGGTGATCCAACGCTTGTTCAATGTGTTTAAAAAAAACATACATTCAAAAATCTTAAATTATAAAATTACAACGAAAAGTGGTGATTTTTAACATCCCTTCACCGTTATTAAGCTATACTATCCACGGGTGACATAGGCTATTTTCATCCCGAAATTGCGAGGGTAACGAAAAAAAAAACACTGTAACACCACTCGGTACAGCTAGTTACGTATATTTTAATAATATTCGTTTTTCATTCAATATGGCGGCACCTTCCCGAAAAGCCTCGCGGTCGGCGGCCATCGTTTGACGACAATTTTACTGCCACTCGCGATTCCATAATCTTTAATTTATATAATCGTAAAATATTCGCTTCGTTTCAGATTGTCAATCGAGTGCTGTGAACTCTTGCGCGATACATTTATGGCTTTTGATTTAAGGCTGCATTTTCTCCTACTTACGCGCGAACTATTTTACCATAAGAAGTAATTAAATTTGTTTTTTAAAACAAAAATAATTCAAAAGTAGTAAGTAAGATATTGTTATTCTTGGGCATTTCAGATGTTTGACATGTTGGTCAATTCTACTGTTGCAAAAATAATTAAAAACCTACTTAATCTAAATCTCTTAATGTCATACAATAGACTTGGCCCTTTACCATTTTTCACGGCTCAAAAGCCCTGACAGTTTTATACATTTCCACACTAATGCATTATTTTCAATAGTTCTTAACACAAATTCAAATCATTTATTTCATCATTATAAGTGCTATAGCATACAGATATACAGTAGCATAACACAAAGCTTGATGAACGTCATTTATGACTTTTAAACAAAAGTAATCGTCCCCGGTTCGAATTAATTTCTTTTACTGGCCAGAAGAACCGGGAAGAAACTGACGGACAGTAAAATAGACACAATAGATGTTTTATTGTTATGACGCCAATAGGCGTTTACTGTCCGGGGAAGAGTTCAATACGCACTCAGATTACAACTTTAAATAAACAATAATCTATAAAAAAACCGATATGTTTGCCAAAATATAATTCTTCAATGTGGAAAATTGTGAATAGAAAATCAATGTATCGGGACTTATGAGCCCTGAAAATAGAGGAGGTATATAGAGTGTAAAAGGACCCCGAGCAATGATCTTAGAAACGTTGTTGGGCTCGTCATTATGCCTACTATACTGTAAACTGCCCACACATTTTATACTGCAAAAGCAAATTAATTACGAAACACTCAAACGCAGGTAACTTCATCGAATAACAATAATAATTGAAACGTTACGGAATTAAAGTCCACTTCTGTGGAATATAAATCACACAAAATCCATCAGTCATTATGAAACCCGTTTCAGTGTACGCTCGGTAATACATAGGCGTGTGAACAAAGCCAGAATTATTTGGCACCTGCACACAAAGTACTGTGTAACAAACGAAGGTTCATTTGCAATTGGTTTTTGATTTATTTCACGAACGCGACTGTAGAGGTACATGCCGAAAGTCGAGTTATTAATATTTCATACTTATATCGTAAAATTGTTACGACTCCATCGGGTGGAGTTATTTACAATCAAACGCCGGCTTTCACAGTGATATAGGTAGACGCGTGGGTCGCATTGCAAAAAGTTAAAGGAATATTGTAACTATTTGGTGGTCGCCTCGCGGCTTTAACCGTGTAGTTTTTGTGTTTGACCGACTTGTAAAAAGGAAGAGGATTGTATTGAAATTTTAAAACGGATATTACAGCGTGAAAATTAACCGGCTAGAAAAAGAAATAGAGGAAAATTATACTGATGTAGTATTACATCACTATGCAGCTAAGGGTTAATCCCAAAGCGGGGTAGGCAGAGGCACTTGTTAAGCAAATGCGCACGGCTCACCGAGCGTAAAAGGAAAAGGATCATATTAAACATTTAAAACGGATATTACAGCACGAAAATTAACCAAAGATAAGCATAATTTAAATATTTAAAGCAGTATCGATTCATCAGTAATCAGTATAATTTTCCTCTATTTTTTTTTTGTAGCCGTCCCAACTACAGATTTTTTATTGTAAATTATTGTCAAAGGTACATAACTAATACGTATGAACGCAGTTTTTGACTGTAGACCACTTTTAATTTTACTTTTTTTCCTATTATGCAGGCCACATAATTTAAGAAGGATAGGTTTTTATTCAGACAAAAAATCATGTAGTTAAGGGTTAAAAGGCGTGGAGTATGTGTGTAATCACCGAAAATTATTTTATAGTCTACTTTATTTATTTCAGTGTTTCACGTGTGAATGAACAAAATATTATTTTATAAACAAAACCGAAAAAAAATATAACAGTCATGTTTTTTTTAACAATCGTGCAACACGAAAGTCTACTTATACATTCTTATTGTTAAAAAAAAGTTGTAAGGAGGTAACTTTCAAAATACGGAAGTGGGCGGGAAAAATAATTCATTTTTTTTTTATAAAATATGCTGTAGAAAAAAAAAAGGTATCACGCAGCAATGAGCCAGATCTTTTACATGCCACGTCAGTTGACAGTTGACAAGTTGAGCGGTACATTTAGTTTTCTTAACCCATAATCAGACAAAGTTAGGTGTTTTTCTTACGGATTTTGGACTCTATTGACGTTTGTTATTCCATCACATAAACACAGGTGATATTCATCATAAAGTCTAGCTTTTAAGTACAATCAATAAGTAAATAATAATAAATATTTTACAACAACACACACTTTGCCTTCATCCCATGTTAAGTAGCTAAAGCACTTGTGTTATGGATATCAGACAACGAGATATATTTACTTATAATATATATATATATTTTTTTTCATTTAAGTTAATATCTCGGCTACGATTAACATATAGAACCACCCAGACACATCCAACAAGTACTGTTTAAGTAGGTATGTGTCCTGTAGTGATTACCTTATGTGATTATTCTGTTATAACTTCTCTGAAATCTTTAGATAATTCCAGTGAAGATATTCAATAAGGTTCAAAGTATGTGTTGGTTGGAGTATACTAGCCTTTGTTTGATTAAGAATTAATATATAGCTTGAATGTCTCACAATTAAGCCTAAACTAAATTAAAAAAAAACTTCTACACTAATATTATGGGCTATACATTAGAAAGCTACAATATCACTGTGTAGCATAGTTTATCCCCAAATTCCCATGGGAACGAAAAAACGCGAGTAACACCGCACGGTACTGCTAGCCTTAAATAAAATAATATCATTTTATAGTGTTACAGTCCAATTAGGCTTGGCTCGTTGTAATATATTCTGCTCCATTTCCTTAACTTCCTTGTAAATGTTGTGTTAATATAAGTTATCATTATTTCGTTATGAAATTGTGTGTTTTCGTGTGTTCCACGACACGAAACGCTGTAAGCCTAATCTGCTAATAGGTGCTTATGGAACTAACCATCGTGAAATATACGTCGCTTAGTTTGACTACATTCAATTATTATTATTCTATCTATTATACACACAGCAAGTGTCTAAGGATCAAGAACATTTTTAGCTGTAAAAAAAATCTATTTTTTTTTAAATCAAATCTAATCTTCTGGATTGGTCTCCTACCTAATTCCCCATGCCGGTATCAATGACTTATCGCCACATTTTGAATAAATTATGAATGAATTTAAAATATATTCTTGATATCAATCTTCTAAAATGTACTTGATCCCTAGACACTTTTGATGTGTGTATATTCCATGTCACAATTTTAGTTACCGTACTCCTCCGAAAAGGCTTTACCGATTTTAACCAAATTTTATGTGCGTATTCAGTAGGTCTGAGAATCGGCTACTATCTATTTTTTGTCCATCTACCAGTTGTAATTCTCCCAATAAAATATTTGCCGGTAGTAATGGCTGAAATCGATTAAAAATTTCTCTAAAATTATTATTAGTAAGCAGTAAGTTTGGGCTTATAGAGAGAATGGATGAAAGGCGATTGACGAAAGAGATTTATAAGGGTGATGTAATGGACCGAGTGAGTAGATGTCGCCCCAGAAGGACATATATAGACCAGATTGAAGATGTCCTGGCCGAAGGTGGCGTGAAAAGTACTCGAAACCGAAGGTCATGTATGAAAAGATGTATGAATGTAGATGCAAGCGAAAGGGGTATGTCAGGACCGTGACAAATGGAGATCTGTAGTCTCTGCCTACCCCTCTGGGAAACAGGCGTGAAGTGTGTGTATGTATGTATTAGTAAGCAGCAGAATCGATCTCCCCCCAAAAACACTTGCGTTCCACGATCGTTGATTAGCTGTCAGTTGTGGTTCGCGGATCAATGTATTATTCGGGCATATCCTTGGAACACTGTGCTCCCTTCCTCGCGTGCCGAGTCAAAGCATTCCGCCATTATTCCCGGAGAATAGGCGAGTTGGTAATTATTGTGTGATTGTTATTATACACAGTGATGATACGGTCACGCTAAGGCAAGAGGGAAAAAAAAGGAATTAGGTATTTTGCGGCCTCCTTGCTTCAGTTTGACAGCGCGGCAATTTTTCTTTTTTTTTGTTTGGCATGTGTCAAATATATTTTTCATTGTTTTTTTCTGACGGATATGACTTGCGATATGAAAAAAAAAAGTATGTTGTACACATGATCATTAGAATATTGAAAGTATGCTAGTGGGAAATTATCGGTGCCCTTGTTTATCTTAGTTATGACAGATGGCGCTAGCTGTAGTAGGGGGATAAAAGTCAAGGAAATGACTAACTTCAAGCAGTCAGTATTGAAGGTGACATTTAATTTCTTTATCGTTTAAAATTCAAAAGTTTAATGTTATAAAAGAAGTCTGAAGTTTGAATAACTTGCCCAATTATTAAAAAAGTGCAGTTTTTTGGACAAACTACAACTAACAGAAGTCCCCCTGAACACCTACTAGCGACATCTAGATAAGCAATTTTTGGAGTTTGAAAATTCCCCATTTCGTAATTATGAAAAAAAATAAACGACACTTCTACTTACATGCAATAAACATACATAAAATAATGTCGTGTTAGTTACATTATTTATAACTCAAGAACGGCTGAACTGATTTGTCTGAATATTGGTTGGGAGGTAGGATGGTGGTCAAACGCTTGTTCATAGTGATTAAAAAAAAAAAAAAAGGTAGCTATAGAACCAGGGAAGGACGAGGATCTTTTATCCCGATTCCTGTGAGAAGCTTGTCACGTATTATGAAGATGATATCAATTTTTGAGACTTAAAATTACGCAATTAGGAAACGCGGCGGCGTCCAATTATCATAATAAAAAAATTCTCAGTGTCACGTTTTCACTTTGGCCATACTCCTCCGAAAAACCGGCTTTAGCCGATTTTCACAAATTTTAATGCGTCTATTCAGTAGGTCTGAATCGTTACTATCTATTTATATATTCCACCTGACCAGTTGTATTTCTCCCAATACACGGGGGTACAAAGGCAACTTATTATGGCAAAACAAATGTTTGCCGGGACAGCTAGTTTAATATATAAAATTCTCGTGTCACAGTTTTCGTTGCCATACTCCTCCGAAACGGCTTTACCGATTTTCACCAAATTTATATGCGTATTCAGTAGGTATGAGAATCGGCTACTATCTATTTTTTATCCACCTGCCAGTTGTATTTCTCCCAATACACGGGGTACAAAGGCAACTTATTATGGCAAAACAAATGTTTGCCGGGACAGCTAGTTATTCTATAACATAATGTAGATAAGTACGTGAGCAAAAAATTCAAGTAGCTACAGTAAAAACTACATTAAAATACTGTTAAAACTTTAGAAGGTTGTTTCAAAATACGTAAACATTTAATGCGCCTCTAATTTCATTCGAAACCATAAAGTATCATTCCGCTTAAAATTTATTTACGTTTCATGTTTTAATAAAATAAATATAACACCGTGATTCTAACAGACACGTCATAAACGTGACGTATGTTTGTTTTATGTGGCGTGTCGGCAGCGGCCCCTTTGTTGTGCTAATGATGCGCTTGCGCAGGATTTGCGGCTGTAATTTATACTTGATACATATCAACATTGTTAATGTCGTATTAATATTAAATTGTGCTGATATTATCGTTTAAAATTTGATTTTTCTTTAATTTTAAACACTAACTAGCTGTCCCGGCAAACATTGCTTTTGTCATAATAAGTAGCCTTTGTTCCCCCGTGTATTGGGAGAAATACAAATGGTAGATGCACAAAAAATAGATAGTGGCCGATTCTTAGACCTACTGAATACACCAGTGGCGTGCACTGGCTTTTACGACAAGGTAGGCAGTAAACCCCAAGGGTTGACACCTATGTATACGTAACTTGTCTTTACGAAATATAGGTACCTACATATCTACTACCAATAACTCTATTATTAGGTCGGGTAGCCAAAATATTAAGGTATCAATGTCTTTTTGTCTATATGGTGTGCACGCCACTGGAATACACATATACAATTTGGTAAAAATCGGTAAAGCCGTTTCGGAGGAGTACGGTAACTAACATTGTGACATGCTAATTTTATACTCGTATATTAGATATATAAAAGTTATGAATAACACTTTGTTCTATATTTAGTACCCGGCAAAGAGCCGTGTGGTGACGGCGAATAGAATACATGTGTCACCACCCCAGCTCAACTGTTCCCGTCATGGGAGTCGTAAGAGGCGACCGAGGGAACTCCAGAGGACGGGCAGCAGCGCTCTTTTTTTAATCCCAAAACGGGGTAGGGGGGTACAGACTTGCTAAAGCAAATGCCCACGGTTCACCAAACCTATTTATCCCAGGGGGGAAGTGAGCCCATCGCCGTTATAGGGTTCTGTTGTCCTTCACCGTACGAGCGTTGCGTTGCGTACATAGGCTCTGAAAAAGAATCCCATTGGTACACGTCCAGTAGTGCAATTCTCGTATTTTTGCTCGATCACGATTACGTTTTGGTTTATTTTACGCTGTAGTTTAGTCGAGTTAAAAAATTACCAGAATACCGTTTGTTTGAGAAGAGTAATTTTAGTTTGTTTGTTTACGAGAATACGCTTTGACGATTCCGAGCCGTTTGACGTACTATTGAAATTCTATAGTAACACGAGAACGAAACCAAACTGTTAATAGTAACAAGAGAGTTTGGACTAAGTTGAGACGTTTTTAGTATCGACGAAAATACGAGAATTGCACTACAGTAGCCGAACAGCAGAACAGCAGAACACTTCGATGCACTATATTTATACTTATTTTGTTCTGCAAAATAATTAGATACTTTGCACAAACTAAAATCAGCTCTAAAGTAATAAAACGTAAACCGAAAATTTCGTATGAGCTCATACCAATTTTAATAGTAAGTCTGAATAATGGTTGGGAAAGTTTAGTTTGATCCTAGTATTTCGGAAACGAGCGCGCCACGGGACCCCGCCCGGGCCAAGTTTTATGATCTGTAACGCTACAAATTACTACTAAACACAACCGTGCAATACAAAACCTTACCCCTCTCAACATAAAGCCCAACATCCCACGACAAATATGTAGCCAAAATAATCGGTCCAAATAGCCTAACTTACAACCTGTGAAATGTTTTTAAACAGCTCTATTTAAAAAAAAATAACAGTGATTATTTTGCCAAAAAGCGCAGCATTTGCATATTAATGCTTGGTTTCGTTATCTGTTTTTAAACGTTATTAGTCAATTTTATCTGATTTAATTCGCTGCGATGGTTTTTTAATTGTTTTAATCTAGACGATGTTACTGTAACACTATGTCAGTTTGAAATTTTAATTAGGTGTTTCTTTAATTAACTGTTAAAATGGAATTTGTGAACTAGATCGTAAAAATAAATATAAATTACTTACTTACATAAGCAAACAATTACAATGTTTGTCTTCATGATGGTGATGTAATGGGCCGGGTACTGGGGAGTAGAGGTCGCCCCAGAAGGACATATACAGACCAGATTGGTGATGTCCTGGCCGAAGGTGGCGTGAAAAGAACTCGAAACCGGAGGTGATGTATGAAAATATGTATTAATGTAGATGAAGCGAAAGGGATATGGACGCTATCAGTACCGTGACAAATGGAGATCTGTAGTCTCTGCCTACCCCTCTGGGAGACAGGCGTGAAGTGTATGTATGTATGTGTCTTCATGACTCTCTGATTCCATGCATTTTGTAACAATACATAGTAATTATAAATCGCCGCCCGTTGTCTGTTCCTATGTATACTGTTTTAGATCTTTAAAACTACGCAACGGATTTTAATTCGGTTTTCTTTAGTAGGTAGAGTGATTCTTAAGGAATATTTATATATAATACGTGTATTAACAACGACACACTGTTCATAGATAAACATTATATACCTTCTTTAGCTTAATTACTACACACATCAAAAGTGTCAAGGGATCAAGTACATTTTAGAATATTGCAATCAAGAATATATTTTACAAAAACTGAATTCATTCATAATTTATTCAAAATGTGGTGTGTGGTGATACAGTGGCCGTGTGTCATCTAAACCTTCCTTAAAATCACTTTACTTACTAAAGAAAACCGCATCAAAATCCGTTGCGTAGTTTTAAAGATCTAAGCATACATAGAAACAGACAATGAGGGGCGACTTTGTTTTACAATTTGTACTGACATTGATTCAATTTCTCTAATTGAGCTACGTTACATGTTACTTGTTAGGTACGTAGATCAATTAAAATTGTCCCAAGACATCTCAAGTGAAATCCGTCAAAGCTTTTACGACAAGTTTCGTTTAAGCTCCCGTCGAAAGCTCCACCGGCCCACTATTACCTCCGCTTTGAATGAAAGCTCGAATTACTTGCCAATAGTTTCAATAGTGGAAAACGTTACGGGATACAAACGCTTCGGTTGCATACTACGCTGTGTTTACGGCCATTTTCTATTGAACTCTCCATACATACATTTTTGTTCTTGTCTAAGAAAAGTATTTTTCTTCAGTTGTATAGGTTTTCGTGTCCTGAAATCGAGTAGCAGGTACCCACCAATGAGGTGAGCTGGCAATATCCTGCAACTTCTATCGTTGTTTGGACGAATTAACGTCAACGGGAATATACGGTGTTGAACTCTGTGTGTAGAGGAATTGTATTGTTAGGTGGTTCAATAGAGATTTGATTGTTTGGTTTAGGTGAAACATACAGATTGCCGTTTTGCCGTCAGCGAGTGACGGCTAACATTAACATTACTTCTATGTACCTACGTTTACTGGATATTGTGTTTACGGGAATGAAAAGGGTATAAATATAAATAAATAAATAAATATTCTACAACAACACACACATTGCCTTCATCCTATGTTAAGTAGCTTAAGCACTTGTGTTATGGAAATCAGACAACGAAATATACTTAAATACTTTTTTTTCCTTTTTTTAAATACATACTTATATAAATAAAACACACAGACACATCCAACAAGTACTTAAAAGCTCATCACCTAAATACCTGCCAGCGGTGAGAATCGAACCCACGGCCCTATGGAGCAGAGGCAGACATGCTGACCACTACACCAACGGGCCCTCTGAATACCTAATATCTATGTTGTGGTCTACCAGGATCTAATGGCAAAACGGGGAGAAACTAACACTAACAACTTGCAATAAAAGAATTATCAAAATCGAACTACTCTGTACAGAGTTATCTGTAATCATACATAGAAAAAAAATAAGCATGAATGAAGAGTGTTTCTCGTCGGTTAAAATGAGGAACAACGAAAAAATAGGTACTAAATATTTAAATTTAAACCTCTTTCACTACAAAATAAAGATCAAAATAGCACAACACAATGTTACAGCGTACAAAGAAAATTGTGCTTTTCATCAAATGAAACACTTTTGAGCAAGCTTCACAATACCTATATACATCACCGTATATATTTACATGGCAATATCGTCTTTATTTCTCATTAATAAAGCGTATATTCGCTACAACGTTTCACAAAAGCTAAACAAAAGGTAGAGGAAATCTCTTTGAGCCTATTAATTCTGCTATTTGAGCCATAATAATAATCGCGTTGAAATAACAAGCATTATAAATAAATTATTTTACATCTATATTAAACGAGAATATGTCTCATTTTATGCTGAATTGCTTAATTTAATTTACATTATACGAACAGGATTTTAAAAGCACTGTAATGTTTATATAGTAGAGAATATCATCATAATTAAGTCAGACCACGATGTCCATACTATCTGTCAAAAATAAACGACAGGTAAATTCAATATCCTTTTATTATATTCTTTTGTCACCAAAAAGTTAACTATTTTTAAGGTTATTAATTATAAAAGGTATAATTATTATATAATTGAGAACTCGTTTTCCCCAACAGTCATCGGTTCTACGGCTAATATGGCCGGCCCACTGCCACTTCAGCTTGCTAAAACGATGAGCTATGTCGATGACTTTGGTTCTCTGTCTAACATTATATATGTTTATGTTTAACATAATGTATATTGGCAAAGCAACGTTATCCGAGTCAGCTAAGTTATAACACAAATAATGCTCTCTTAATTAAGTTAACAATCGAATATGTGCTGACGTTAAAAGTTCTAACAAACTCCCATGACAACGAAGTTGCATGCCAATAAAAGTCATTGCAAAATCCATCTACAGCTTTTGAAATATTTGCCACACACATCGAGTCACTGGAATCGACCGCAAAATGTTCACCGATACTATTTCATGTCATTCATTCGAATATTCGCCAATGAATGGAGTTAAATAGAGAGAAAAAAAAACCACGTACAATCAATCAAGTCTCGTCTATTTCAGTAATCGAAGCCAAACAAACGCTGTTGGGGATCAATCGATCTTCCCGTTTCACATGACTCTAATGAAATTCCTACGTGCGTGTTAGGTTGTAGTGATTGTACGGCAGCGTCGCGTTAAGTTGGACTACTGCCGTCAACTACACTAAACTTCAAAAAACTATGCAAAGAACGTTTGTGCTTAACTAGTAGAGTCTTGTTCATAAATACTGCGCGTAAAAGGACTCCGAGCAATGGTCCTAGAAACGTTATTGGGCTCGTCAATATGAATAACTTTTACTAACGCGTCAATGCTGGGAAATGAAAAAAAAATATCTATAAAATGGACAATATTTTTGCCTCCGGAGATGACACTTTGAATGGATATGGTGGATGGCACCTCGCATTATCGCGTAGTAAAAGTTGTTCATACTGATGAGCCCAACAACGTTTCTAAGACCATTGCTCGGGGTCCTTTTACACTCGCTATATTAAGATTTTAATAACTAAGTACACAATGAGTTTCAACATGAACTCTGTTAGGGTATTGCAATATTCGACATCATTTTATAAATAGACTCTGTTAGGAACTATAACAAGAATATTATTTATTAATAAAACTATCTATTAGAGTAACACCTATCCATCAGAAAGGGACTTCTAAAAGAACTATAATTATATATAAATGTTTAAAGCGGGTATTATAGCGCGTAGATTAACCAAAGATAAGCATTCAGCTTACTTTCGTTGTTTGCCCTTCGTTCTTCGCGCTATAATACCCTTTTTAAACATTTAATATCAAGTCCGTGCGCAGTTATTTTCTTAAAAAATGATTGAAATATAATTACCTAATGAACAAGTGTGCTCCATCGTAAACCACATCGCTGCTTAACATCAGACAGGATGGTGGCCAAACACTTGGTTTTAATTATTCCTAATTTTATTTAGGATCTTTAAACGCTTGTTCATAGTGATAAAAAACTGGGAATAAACGGGAATATCCCCCTCGAAAAAAGCTGTACGATACCTGAAACATTATACAGTTCCAATAAAGCTTTCGTACAACATGTTAACAGGAGTAGTAAGTAGGCTGTGCAACGTAATAAAAATAATAATATTTTAATGTTACCAACATGAGAGTGGGGGATCGTAAAAAGTAATTTCCGGAAGTGAGCAATAACAGGATACATTTGAGCCGAGTGCCTTTTACGTCGGGAGCCGGCTTATCCCACTTGCTTCAGATGTTAACAACTCTCTTACGCTAAACTAGCTGCGCCCCGCAGTCTTAACCGCGGATTAGTAGTTTTATATAGTCGTTTTTTGGAAGGACAAAGTCGTGATGAAACCCGCACAACACAAGGTGTGTGAACCCTATAACGGCGATGGGCTCGACCCGTGTCACGTTGAGTTAAATACGCTTGATGAACCGTGGGAATTTTCTTAAGCAAGTGCCTCTGCCTAGACCGCTCTGGGATTAAAAGGCGTGAAATGTGTTTATTTTATTATTTTTATAGTCGTTTTCTTTCCATGACAACGATGGATTCCCTGTTGCGTTAGCCTAAATACGCTTTGTGAACCGTAGGCATAATGCTTTGAAGGGGAAATATTTAAATGGACTCTGCCTACCCCGCGTTGAGATGGTACCTAATGTTTTATAATAAATATACCGATCTATTTAGAAATAAGAAATACATTATAGATTTTCTTTGTATAAATTCAACATTGCATTGTAATTGGTTCCCTAAGATACTGGCTTCGCCTAGTTGAGGGACGTGGTAACTTAATTGTATGTAATTGATTTTCTAATTAAAGTATTTTTTTTTTTAATTATAGGTCTCATAACCTGCTCAAATGTTTTCCAAAAACAGACAACCCAATCTAAGTTGATATACGTCAAGTAGTTAGACAACGTTTTAACTTTTTATGAATACGACGGTTAGTTGTTTCCGTGATAGAGTAATACCAGTTCTTTTAACATGGGTGTAAAGTGTATATTTGTTTGTTACAGGAGAGCACACCTCCGGAGCTGCCTGGAGAAGCTGAAAGACATGGTGCCCCTCGGCCCGGAGGCGTCTAGGCACACAACACTAGGATTATTAACTAAGGCTAAGAGATTTATTAAGGTATGTACTTGCTTAATATCTTCTTACTTGATATCAAAATGCATGAGTGCCAATTTCAGGGCTTCGTATGATCTAAGCATATGTGGCGCCATCTGCTGTAAGATTCCTGTTTTCTTCCCTACTAATCCTTACTAATATTAAAAATGGGAAAGTGAGTTTGTTTGTTTGTTCCGCTTTCACGCCGTCAACTGAACCGATTGCTTTGAATTTTTGCAGACGTATAGTTAGAAGTCCGGTTTAAATAATAGGGTTTTATCGCAGAAAAAAAATATATTCTTGAGGGAAAGTCCACGCGGGCGACGCCGCGGGCGGTAAGGTAGTTAATCATAAATGGACCTTACTAATAATGGCCGAATCGCCATTTCGAAGATACACAAAGCTCAACTTAACTCGTCAGTTGTATGTCAAATACGGAATAACCAGTTCAAGTAGACCTGTAATAACCTTTGTATAAGCGACAACGCGTTTATGGGTAAGGGGGTAAGTGCATGCATGAAGGCACAAATAATAATATGAAATTATTTTTTTTTTATACCACAAGGGTGGCAAACAAGCATGCGGCCCGCTTGATGGTAGGCAGTTACCGCAGCCTATGGACGTTTACAATACCGGGGCATCTTTCCGACCCTGTAAAAATTTCAATGTAATCCGTTCGTTATTTACCATCTTTATGATGGATGGCACCAGCTGATTTGGAACCTCGTTATGATGAGCCAACTGATAAAAAAACCGAGCTGAAAACTAACCTAATTATCTCATCTCCCTCAAGGCTCGTTAGATTACTGTTGAGCGCTTGAAATTTTCATAACATTTAATCTGACGTCCGAAAATAAACTTGTTGACAATAAAATATTGATAAACGCCGTGCGCTCCCCGATCGTGATACAAATTAAGGGCAAGAGGTTCCTACCATCGACTCCATCGACGTTGAAAACACGTTACAGGTCAAAAATGTTGGCAAAACACGAGAAGGTGACTTAGTACGATTTTCACCAAGGTAGAGAAACAAAAATAATGCACCACGCCTTCTAATCCCAAAGCGGGGTAGGCAGAGGCAATCCCTAAAGCAAATGCCCACGGTTAACCAAGCGTATTTAACCCAACGTGACAGGAGGTGAGCCCATCGACGTTACAGGGTTCACATCACACACGGGTTTCATCACGATGTTGTCATTCACCGTACTTTGAATAAAGTATTTTCCCGTTAATTCCCGTTCCCGTAAGAATTTCTGGAATTCCTTTCTTAGTGCACGCGTACGGTACCTAAGCTACACCATTTCCATATTTCAAGTGCCTACGTTTAGCCGTTTAGGCTGTGCGTTGATATGTCAGTCAGTCAGTCAGCTTTTCCTTTAAATAATGAATAACAATAGTAAAAAATAGTTTTTTCTATGTTTTTTGATGTGCAATGATTTCCGTAGAATGAATAGAATCCGGTTGTTTGGAAACTGTGCGCTAGTGTTTGGGACTTGCGACCCAAATGTAGATTTAAGGTGGCCACCTTGCGACGCGAAATACGTAGTCGAAATCGAAATACGTAAGTTTGTTGCACTGTATTGAATCAATAACTAACGACATCTGCTACGACGGACTACGTACAATTGATATATTTTATTTTAAGCTGTGTTATCACGTAAGTGACTTAATGTCTTAAGTGGTAATAAAGATATTAAATGTTTAAAACGGGTATTATAGCGCGAAGATTAATCAAAGAGTCCAGTCAGCTCGCGACCACGACACATGTAACTGTGTCGAAACGTCGGGCAAACAACGAAGGTAAGCTGAAGAATGCTTGTCTTTGATTAATCTTCGCGCTATAATACCCGTTTTAAACATTTAATATCATGTCAGTGCACGTTTCCTTAAAAAATGAGGTAATAAAGATTATTTAAACCTAAAAAAAATACATAAGACAGTGGTAGGGCCACGATGGTATTTACATATTGCATGCTCCAAATGAATGTTGCCAGGTAAACACGTGGCATCTATCCTGCATCGTCTATTTTCGCGCAACGGCCGCCATCGCGCGCTGGCTAAATATATTACGCGTCTTACACCAAAGATATATTAAAAACAAAACGACATTGCATAACCAAAGCGCAGAATGAACGCGTAAACATACGTACTGATAATACGTAATGCAAGGTAATGACTTGTTCTTAAACAAAAACTATTAACAAACTAGTGGACTCGACAGATGTTGTCCTGTCATAAGTATTAATATGAATATAAAATTAGTATAACCTCCAGGGTGGCCTGTGCCCAGCAGTGGATGTCACGAAATACAAACTATCCTATCTCTCAAATTGGACGAAATTACATATAAATCTATAAATGAGCGTCTGTGGTCCAGTTGGTCGGATACTTGACTTGTAACCGGGAGGTCCCGGGTTCGAATCCGGCTACTGGACGTGTACCAATGGAACTCTTTTTCAGAGCCTATGTACGCAACACAACGCTCGTACGGTGAAGGACAACATCGTGTTGAAACCCGCAAACCACAAGGTGTGTGAACCCTATAACGGCGATGGGCTCACCCCCCGTCACGTTGGGTTAAATACGCTTGGTGAACCGTGGGCATTTGCTTACAAAGCAAGTGCCTCTGCCTACCCCGCTTTGGGATTAAAGTGTATTTTTTTTGTTTACCTATAAATGCCAACTTTTGTGAATATAGGTAGCCTTGGTGAAGAGTTCATTGGGAACAAACATCATGACACTGGATTTTTATATATTAAGATGAGTGTGTCAGAAGATAAAGAAAAAAAATTAAGAAGGACGCAGTTGCACCTCTTTTGTTCTGTAATATCTATGGCAGATTTATTTTTTTTAGAAAACTCCACAGTATATTTCGTTGTCTAAATTCCATAACACAAGTGCTTTAGCTACTTAAAATGGGATTAAGTCAACGTGTGTGTTGTTGTAAAATATTTATTTATTTATATAAAGATTCTTGGAGGACTGTACCTTCTAGCTACAGGAGCAGTCGTTTTTTTTTTCATTTTGCAACGTCATTGTCTTTCATTCTCGGTCGCGTTTCAATTAATTTCAATTTCATTTGATTGGTTAATATTGTTTTATCATTGTTGTGCATTGTAAATACGCGCCGGGAATATCTGTACCGAAATAGGTTACTTTACTGTATTTGATTTTATCGCTTACTAGCTCTCTCGGCAAACATTTGTTTTGCCATAGTCGCCTTTTTACCTCGTGTATTGGAAGAAATACACCTTTTAAACCTTCCCTGTACTTCCACGAATAATTCAAGACCAAAAATAGCCAAATCCGTCCAGTCGTTCTCGAGTTTTAGCCAGACTAACGAACAGCAATTCATTTTTGTATATAAGATAATATCTTCTACGAAGAGTAATGATCTCATAGTATATTTGCACAGAATAAGGGTATATTAATTATATTAAAAATAAATAAATATGCCGGGACATTTTTACACACGGTAACCTGACCCCAAACCAGGATACCCTGTACTATGGGTGCCAGAGACTGATATACTTACATGAATACTTTTCAATACATACATAGATAAATAAAACACCCAGACGCACACAACAAATGCCTCAGCTCATCATTAAAGCATTATGTCCGCGGCGGGAATCGATCCCGCGTCCGTCGTCCTAGAGGCAGATGTCCTGACCACTAGTCCATGCCGTTGAAAACGTCTTTTATAATCCAAATTTAAAAAAAAAATAAGATTCTTAGTCCATTAATGTAAGCCAAACTGTAAATGAAATCGCAATTGTCTACTACACACATCAAAAGTGTCTAGGGATCAAGAACATTTTTAGCTCTAAAAAAAATCTAATTTATTTAAATCAAATTTAATCTTCTGGATTGGTTTCCTATCTAATTCCCCATGCCTGTATCAATGACTCATCACCACACTTTGAATAAATTATGAATGCATCCAGTTTTTGTAAAACATAATCTTGATTGCAATCTTCTAAAATGTACTTGATCCCTAGGCACTTTTGATGTGTGTAGTTTAGAAACCGCATTTGTACAATACGTTTCACATCACCCACTATAGAGCACAGGACACTCGCGCCACACAAAAGCAATCTCCAAAATACCATCACAAATACTCCTCTAACAAACTGGCAGGCAGCTATTCCGCGACATCAGAGAGAATAAAAATAAGAAAAAAAAATAAAAAGGAAAAAGTTGATAAAAGGAGTAACTAAACCTCTTTCGAGCGCCGCCAACAGCCAGCATCCGGGCCGCTCCCGCCGCGTCAAACAAAGGCGAAGGTTCTACGCTTCCGGTCGGCGTTCCTTCCTTCATGCTACGTGAACGCACACCCAGTCACCAGCCAGAGATCGGCCGGGGGGCATGTGTTCTGCGACTCTCTGGCAAATATACAGCGTTAGAATAACTGAAAAATGCTTGTGGAAATTCAAATTTCGCTGACTAAGTAGACGCGAGTTAATGTTTCTAGTAAATAACTGTTACCTACGAATTGACCAATAAAAATAAGATTTTTCTTACTTAATTACCTGTTAAAATCTTGTCTGGTACTTTCATACTGATAGATAGATGATATCAGATGCGTAAAAGAGGAGAGGGAAATTACAACTTGTAAAGTCATTCTGAAATCCAATGAAAAATAAATAGAATAAATACACTTCACGCCTTTAATCCCAAAGCGGGGTAGGCAGAGGCACTTGACCAAAACCAATGAAATATTAAACTTTATATGTATACTAGTAGACGCGACAGATGTCCTGTATTAACCATTAATATGAAATTATTATAACCTCAAGGGTGGCATGTGTCCAGCAGTGGATGTATTTTATTTTTCATAAGAACCTCCTGCTGTCATTAATAAGCACAACAAAGAAAGAATTAGCGAAATCTGTTTATGCAGTTACCAAGATATTTTACGATTCATTTTTATATTCTACACACATCAAAAGTGTCTAGGGATCAAGTACATTTTAGAAGATTGCAATCAAGAATATATTTTACTAAAACTGGATTCATTCATAATTTATTCAAAATGTGGTGATAATGGTAGGCAGGTACAGGTATGGGGAATTAGGTAGCAAAAGATTAGATTGGATTTAAATAAATTAGATTTTTTCAGAGCTAAAAATGTTCTTGATTTCTAGACACTTTTGATGTGTGTACATTACTTAAAACGACGTTTCAGCCATTTTGCTACGTACTCCTTCAAACAGTATTTACATTCCATTTTAGCTGAACATCTCTCACTCATGGCAGTAATGTACTCGTAATGTTATTATAACTATAAGGAAACTTTCCTCTATTCATGTGGAACCCTTTCCTCCATAAGGGCGAAGTTCCACTGAAGCTGAGCTAGGCTAGTGCAACAAGGATGTTATGGCGCATGAGTATTGAACATCTACTAAAAATGGAAAATAATAAACTGTACATCAAAATTACTGACTTGCACACCTAAAAAGCCAAAGTTATCATCAGAATGGCAATTAGATGACCAATTAGGAGTGCAAGTTAGTAATTTTGATGTACAGTCAGTATTTTGGTTAGGTTAGGTTAGACTTTTTTGATGCACGTTTAAATACTATCCTATAAAAATAAGTCGGGTTTTCCTCCCTGACGCTATAACTCCAGAACGCACGAACCGATTTCCACGGTTTTGCATTCGTTGGAAAGGTCTCGGGCTCCGTGAGGTTTATAGCAAAGAAATTCAGGAAAAAATTCAACAGAAAAGCGGGTAAACGAAACGAACCCATCTGGTGGCGAAACGGAGTTCGCCGGGTTTGCTAGTTCTACATATTTTTTTCGATAACCACAACTATATTTCTATCCTATCAAGAAATTCTATTATGTGCTTTTACACATATTTACATCATGCCCCTTTCGCAACGGGTTAGGCAGAGATCATGGACCTCTACTTGACACGATCCTGGTAACTTTTTATTTTTAAATTTGCCAAGTGCTTTCATGTTTGTAAAATCTTAGCTTATATGGAAATTTCCATCTAAAAATCTATCTATCTCCGCTCAAATTTCTATAGTAGGAAAACAATAAACAAAATTCAAAATATAAAAACGACTAGTCGACGCCCCGCGATTTTATTCGCGTAGTTTAGTAGTACCTGCATCCCAAATTTCAAGCGTCTTAACTTGAGCGATTTAGATTTTTCATACAATAGTATTTTCCCGTTAATTTCCGTTCCCGTGGGAATTTCTGGAATTCCTTGCTTAGTGCACCCCTACGGTACCTAAGCTACGTCCGTCCTAAATTTCAAGTGCCTATGTTTAGCCGTTTGGGCTGTGCGTTAATATGTCAGTCAGTCAGCTTTTCCTTCTATATATTTAGATTCATTAACAATGCGAAATTTTCTTTGACGTTTTTCTGACAGATTGACGGGCGGAGAACTGTCATTACTGTCATACTTTCCAAACAAAGTTTGACAGTAATGACAGTTATCCGCCCGAAATTTCCAGCAATCCTATCGGCGGAAATTAGAAAATCGTATTCCGATTACTTTTGTTTTCGAATCATGCCAAATGCGGAATTTTAACTGTCATTACTGTCAAACCTTTTTGGAAAGTTTGACAGTAATGACAGGAGAACTGTCCTGACAATCTGTCAGAAAAACGTCAAAGAAAATTCCGCATTCGTCATGATTCGAAAACAAAAGTAATCGGAATACGATTTTCTAATTTCCGCCAATAGGATTGCTGGAAATAACCCGAGACACGTAACGTATAGCTCAGCTCAAGTGGAAACGCGACCTTCTCGATGTTTCCATTGACATTTTGTTCGATGAGTTTCCGGTAGAGACGTCGTCGCGTACCAATAAGCATCCTCATACTCCATTGTTGGAACTGTCAAATCATATTTAGAATAGGAGAAAAAAGGCGGCGAGCGCACGACTTTTATATGATAAAATACTGAACGAAATTGACAAGTTTCGTTCTTGTAACTTTTTGGGGGAGACTCGCAATTTTCATGTGGATAATGGAAATAGTTTCT
>SJJU01002509.1:0-12854 GCA_012932125.1 Conopomorpha cramerella | reverse complement strand
ACCCCCTAGTCCCCTAGATATGGTGATGAGTTAGGTCTCATTCGATAGCCTATTAGTGCACCTACAAGCCCATATGGATGAAAATGTGGCAGGATTACTCCTAGACCCCTTGGCGTCCACTGGTTTCCTACAGTTTAATAGAAAAATGTCCGACTAAAATGGGCTGCTGGGTTCTACCACCCCCTAGTCCCGTAGATATGGTGATGAGTTAGGTCTCATTCGATAGCCTATTAGTGCACCTACAAGCCCATATGGGTGAAAATGTGGCAGAATTACTCCTATACCCCTTGACGTCCACTGGTTTCCAACAGTTTCATAGAAAAATTACAGACTAAAATAGGCTGCTGGGTTCCACCACGCCCTAGTACCCTAAATATGGTGATGTGTTAGGTCTCATTAGATAGCCTATTAGTGCACCTACAAGCCCCTATAGGTGAAAATATGGCAGAAATAGTGGTAGCGGCACAGTCTCACACACACTCTGTAAAGTGTACAAAGAATTGTAAAAAAAATATCAGTCACGAATATTTTTTTACAATACGTCGCTGCTGATACCTTTTAGAGTTTATTTAGTTACCTACCTTTCTATATTTTTATAAAATGAGGTTTTATTTACTGATTATTTGACTGATTTGCTTATATAAAAAAACGACTGTTTAATTTGGTAGTATTATATTGGCAGATAACTTTGGTTGCTAACTTCACACCGGTCCCTCTTTTTTCGTCGGGGGTTAAAAAGAGATTTACAACATTTTGTCAATAAATTTATTCGAATTTTCTCGTTATGTTGTATCCGCTATATACATTAGCAAGTGAACTCAGTTTTAATAATGGGAGTATTCCGTAAATCGTTGTAGGGGATTTCTTGTACCATTGTAGCGGCGTTGAAGAGGAACCGTGAATCGACGACAGAATTGCGGCGAAGGGCGAGGAAATACGTTTGTCCTGCAATAGGCGAGTCTAGGATGCAGGTGGGCGATACGGATTAACCAACCCTGAAAAAAAAAATAGTTCATTAACTCTTTCCCACAGTAATCTCCTATAGGCGTCATAACACTAAAACATCTATTTTACTGTCCGCCAATGTGTTAAGTGGGGGTTGTATTACGGGAACATAACTTGTAATTATGTATTAAAAAGTGATGGATGGATGATCACTGCTTACCCATCTGGGTAACGGGCGTACCATATGTACGGACGTATGTGACGGGTATGTGTCTCTTTTGGAGCTTATTCTACCTTAATCATAATCTATACTAATATTATAAAGCTGAAGAGTTTGTTTGTTTGTTTGAACGCGCTAATCTCAGGAACTACTGGTTCGAATGGCACCGATTGGAGCAAGGTAATCCTAGGTGGCGCCAGCATAGCTTGTGCTCAATCAACCAAAGTGTACTGCTAATATATCAATCATCAATATGTCAACCGGTGTTGAACGTTGCGATGCGGTTGTTGGTGTTTTTGTTTTCGGTGTATTTCTACGTTTTATTAATTTTCCCTTTCTCAATAACGACTCTTGGCTTCCCTATTTGGCCTCTGCACTCGCCTTTACGATTGGATTTGCGAACAACCTCTGGAACGACGACTTGTGCTGTGAATTTGGACTCTGATTTTCTGACGAAAATCATGTATGCTACCTGGCGTGTAGCCGAATTGAAGGAGGAACTGAAGAAACGAGGAGCTTCCTTGCGCGGAAAAAAGGCCGAACTTACTGAACGGCTCGAAATGTATGATAAACATTTCAACTTCGGACGAGTAGATAACGATTCTCCAGATCCAGCAATTGTGTTGCCACCCATGGAAACATACAAAGATGTAAACAGCAGTACTGTACTTCCTCCGATAGACAAAACTAAAATACGTCATTATTTGGACATCACACAGAAAAAATTTGATGCCTCTGTACAGTTATACGAGTCAAGATTTCTGACTGCTGTAAGATGCGCAACATCTGGCGATATATTTTATTTCAAAGGATTCTGCAAAAAAACTATGAAACACCTTCAATATGAAGTAGACATAAAAATGAATAACTTTGGTATTCCTGAGGAAACACATTGTGAGTGCCCTGCTGGGAGTGGATCAAATGCTACGTGTAAACATGTTGCAGTAGTCCTACTGGCTATTGAAAACCTTGCAAACAAAAAGATATTATTATTGAATGAGGTATGTACACAAATGCTGCAACAGTGGAATTGCCCCAAAAACAAATATACAGGATCACCAATGAGAGCAGAGAAGATACCACGGAAAAGAGTAGCCAAAAGATTAATTTTTGTCCCATTTGACGTGACGAAAATAGATAAACATAATTATAATTACTATGTTCGTAATATAATTGTAACACATAAATCGCAAATGCCACTGAAGGAACTATACGAACCCTGCAATCCCTATGCCAAGGAAACTGACCACAGTTATTGTGGTATTGATTTAAAAAATGAATTACTACAGAGATTGAAATTGAATAAAATAACTGATGAAGAAAGAAATCACATTCAAATCGAGACAGTGGGTCAAACTGACTCAGTTTTATGGAAACAGCAGCGCAGGCACCGCCTGACTGCTAGTAATTTCCACACCATCTGTCACTTGAGAGACAACTCTAAGCAAAATTTTGCTGAACAATTGGTTCAGGGCCGTGAGTTTAAATCCCGAGCCACAAGCCATAGCATTATTAATGAAAAAATTGCCATGGCACAATATTGTGCAGACTATGGTCTGAATGTGGAAATGTGTGGCCTTCAAATTAAACAATTAAAACCACATTTAGCAGCATCACCAGATGGATTGTTGGGACCTGAGACCCTTATTGAAATAAAGTGCCCATATTCATGTCGCTATAATGAAATATCAGAAAGCACAGTGCCATACTTAATTAATGAAAATGGCACGCTAAGTTTAAAAAAAACTACACCCTACTACTACCAAATTCAGGGTCAACTGTTTTGCAGTAACAGGAAGTATGCCAACTTGGTTGTATATACCTATAAAGATATCAAAGTGATATTTATAACAAGAGACGAAGAATTTATTCTAAGCATGCTGGAGAAATTAGATCACTTTTATGAAGTTTATTTTAAAAAAGCACTATTTAATAAATATATTTACAAAAACTATGAGCGACTATGTAAGTAAATAAAAAAAAGGTTGTACAAAAATGTGTTTTATTTTCATAGACAAAATATACATAATACAATTAATTTTCAGCTTTTATTTTCTTATTTACAATATTTTCTCTAAAATTACATAACATCAAGCAAATGAAAAATATCTTTGATGCTAGTGGGACATAATTTTGGTTCAATTCACTTTTCAGAATTGTATAGGTTTTAGTTAACCCTATTAACCTCTCTATATGTACTCGTTGACTGCCCAGTTTTTGGTCCGCTTTTATCAACAATCCAGGTATTTGGGATTTGCCCTTCAGAAATGTTGGAATATTAATACCTACACCTTTACTTGCAAATAAATCCTGTACATTAAATCCCCTGTCAGCCATAATACTATCACCTACTTCACACTTATCAAATAAATCACTTCGTTCTACAATTTGCCTGTCACTAGTGGAGCCCGCATATGCCTCAGAACAGTAGCTCATAAGACCCCCCGGAGTTGATCCCACCAGTATTTTCATTGTATTTCTGTGTTTGTAAGTGCTAAATGTGGCTCTTTGTGCATTTGGTTCTCCTGGTTTTTGGATTGGGATTTCTGTGCCATCCACAATAACACGGGTTAGAGGAAAACTTTTCCTAAATGATTCAGGCATATAGTAGTTTACTAACTCACGACTTGGCCAAATGTCTATGAGTCTCCACAAATCATGCACAAAGTTAATCCATGTAATAACAACATTAGAAACTGTAGTTCTACTAACGCTAAACATTTTCCCAAGTTCAAAATCAACTTTGTTTCTTCTCAATTTGATGAGAAGCATTAAAAATTGATCTTCTGTGCTTATTGAGAAGTCTTTATTCCACCGGTATTTTAAATCATTAGCCATAGGTAACAATGTACGAAGTACAAGTTGAAATTTATCATAATTTTCCAGGCCAGTGTAGAAATGTACAGATTCATCATCATCCAGCAGCAAAGATGTACATGATAAAGATAATATTGTAGATGTTTGAACGCCCACATTTTTGACCTGCAATTTTGTTGTGTCCTTACTTGAATGAGGTTCTTCACAAGATGTGACAGTTTTGTTTTGTTTGTTAACTTGAATATCCTGCTCAACTACAATTTCTTGTTCAACTTCAATGATATTACCAAGAAGGCTTGAGCTATTGTCGTTTCTATGAATGGGCAGTTGATGTAATGTTTGAGTTGCCGATTCATTATTGTCAAGAGAGACAAATGTATTATTCAGCAGTATTTCCTTACGTTCATTTCGTACAGCAAGCCGCTCTTGTCTTTGAAGTGCTGCCTCTGATGTAGGTTGTTTGTTCCATGAAAACTGAGATGGTACAGTCCCTTTTTTCAAATATTTGTGTGTGTTCTTGAGTCCTGTAAGCAATAAAATACAAGGAACATCAACAAATTAAGTTGGCACAACTTTTTTTACTGACGTAGTTTCCTCAGTAACGCGTGGAAGTACAAACTTAACGTCTGTTACTGTTTTTATAAACCTCTCGAATAACTCGATACCTTTGCGTGATATTGAGATAGCAGCGACAGTAAAAAGAAACCATGTCAAATCTATTTGCACTACACCTGTACATACGTACTCAATAATAGGTACCTCTTAAAGTCATAAAAAACGCTATAATAAAACATAGGTAGTAACTTACCCGTGTAGTAACTGAATCCTTGATAATCACTGGGCAGAAAATGGTCCGGACATAACCTCGCATTACTTTTTGGGTTATCTTTTTCACGTCTTATAGCTTTCAGCCATTGTTTGCGTACCTTAAGATCTTTGGGAAAACAATGAGTTCCATTTTTATTGCATTTGGGCACATAACAACGAGTCATTTTCAATAAAAATACTAAAAATATACCAAACCCATAGAAATCAATCTTTGTTATGGGTCAAGCTACGACAGCGCCACTTTGACAGTTGTCGACGCCATTGAAAAATTATTTTAATGCTGAATAGACCATTTATTGAGGAAGGCTTTAGGCTATATAACATCGCGCTGCAACTATTAGGAGCGAAGAAATAATGGAAAATATGTCAAAAACTGGTTTTTTTTTCAGCCTTGAGGCTTCCGTTGCGTGCGCTGCGAAAACGGTTCAAGATAGCAAAGATATAATTATGTATGAAAGAATTATTACTCTTGAAAGGATCTAAAAAAATGTCCGCGGCAGTATATGTATATCTTTTAAGATTGACTTACTAGAACCGTTGGTGGTAATCTATGAAAAACTTTAACCAGACAAAAGCAGTACCTACATAACTAAAAAGCGATAAAAAACCTAATTTATCTATTTAATGCATAGTTTGATAGATGAATTTATACTCATTAGGTATTTATTATTTTTTATATCATGGGTAGACCCGCTAAGGCAGCCCGAATGAGGGCAAATCGTAGCCTGGAAAGTATTGCAGAAAACGAGAAGTCGAGACTTCTCGGCGATGAGCTTGAATGGAGTATTACAAGTATCACGTTAGCCCTACATACATTCGATCGACCAATTGCAGTACTGCTCCCAACTCCTAACCGTTAAGTAGTACTGTAGCTTCATCATCAGCACAGCAGCATCAGATGTTGATTCAAGCATACCTCACAAGCAACATGTTAGCCCTACATACTACTAAATAGTTTCCATCGACCAATTGCAGTACTGCCTTCAAACTCCTAACCGTTAAGGAGAACTGTAGCTTCATCATCAGCATAGCAGCATCAGATGTTGATTCAAGCATACCTCACAAGCCACGTGTTAGCCCTACATACTACTGAATAGTTTCCATCGTCCAATTGATGTACTGCCTTCCAACTCCTAACCGTTAAGGAATACTGTAGCTTCATCATCAGCACAGCAGCATCAGATGTTGATTCAAGCATACCTCACAAGCAACATGTTAGCCCTACATACTACTAAAAATAGTTTCCATCGACCAATTGAAGTATTGCCTTCCAACTCCTAACCGTTAAGGAGTACTGTAGCTTCATCATCAGCACAGCAGCATCAGATCTTGACACCCTGAAGTATATACCTGAGTAAGACATGATTACGTAACAAAAACACCATACGAGCATACAATTTTCGGTGGATGCTCTCGATTTCTCCTGGATCCCATCATCAGATCCTGACCTGGTGAAAATGGGACCACCTCGGAAGTGAACTCTATCAAACAAAAAAAAAATTTGAAATCCGTCTATAATTGACGAAAATATCGGTGAACATACATAAAAAAAAATTATACATACAGGCGAATTGAGAACCTCCTCCTTCTTTTTATTTGAAGTCGGTTAAAAATGAATTGATGTTCGTTAGTCTCGCTAAAACTCGAGGACGGCTGGACCGATTTGGCTAATTAAAGTCTTCAATTACACGTGCAAGTCCAGGGAAGGTTTAAAAGTTGTATTTCTTCCAATACACGAGGTGCAAAGGCGACTTCATATGGCAAAACAAATGTTTGCAGGGGACACCTTGTACCAGATATGATTAGAGAAGGCCACCTTTCTTATTACGTTTTGCTTAGCCTTGTATTTTAGGCATTAAACCAGGGCCGGAACAAATAACTCCGGGAGGAGGCGTGAAGTTTGTGTTTGTATGATTGTTAGCTATGTAATGGAAAACACTGAAAGATTTTGTAATTTACTACTATTTTTTGGTGGCTATAATCTACTAATTCATGCTTATTTGATTACGACGTTAGTAATCGACCTAGGATAGAAAGTGTTTGCCGAAGGGCAATGAAGCACTGAGTGGAGAAATAAGTGTTTAAAACACTATCTGATCTAAAGCAAAATAAGGTAATTCACAAACCTCAGGATGAACGAGCTTTAGAAGAAATGCAGACTGAGAGGTCTACGCAAAAGACTGACAGGTCTAAAGCTTATTCATTCAGCATTGTACTACAACGCTTCAAAATATGCGATCAATAAATTATAGGTACCCTGTTTTCCTATCGTGTTAGAATTCTTTCCTATTAGAATTAGAAACGACTCTATCGTCGTTCTTTATATACCAACCGTACACATCCAGAATCTTCGAGTAGGTTTGGGTATTTTCTCTAGTCGAAACTTCTAATAATAATAATAATGCGTGTAATAATGATAATTAATGTTTATCCTCCGAGTCTGCTAAGCACACTGTAGGGACCATCGTCGAATGTTATCCATTGTACTATTCTAATCTTCAGTGGATCATTGTTAATCCTTATAGCATTCAAATAAATAATTTATTGTATGTACAATTATTCTTAGATAACGTTAAGTAAAATCGGACGCGATAAAAATGTCCTACGACTATGGTGAACCCTCAATGCGACGCACGGAATGAAGTAACGTGAGCGACGTGTTGCTAATTCAGAATACTATTCTGCGTTGTTCCATGTATTCAACTTTTACTTTTAAATCGGTTTAAACATTACTTTTTATTACATTGGAACCAACCTTGGACACAGTATTAATTGTCGATCGCCTGATTCTCGCTCAATATCAGAAGCGCCTGGATTTTTCGGAAGAGCAAACAACAGATTATCGTGTTGCCGCCGCGCTGCCACTCCCACTTTTCCTGGAAAAACAACGCGAATAATATCTACTTTATTATGTTATTGTCAAATGATAATTAGTAGCCTTTAAGCCACCACGCTAAAGTTGTCTGTTTCCGCACATCATTATCGTACTAATTCACATCTACGAAGAGAATGAACAAGTATAGTTTTTATTTAAGTTCACAAAAAATAGTTTGCTCATTGGTTTTGACTCTCATTTACTCCTCTTTGGTGCGAGCTTGTGATAAAATATCTTATGTTCTCCACGTTAAGCATCGTCAAAATACGTTCAGCAGGATTTCCTGCAATGAAGTAACAAAGAAGCACCCTCCACATATCGATTTTAGTTCACATAATATGTATTCATACCTCACATAGAGACTTTGTTCAAACGCCACCTTCCTCTACTTTTTACAGGTAGGTCCATACTGAAGTGGCTGCATTTCAACGAGCCTAGTGTCTGTCTGTCGGTCCGCTCGCTCTTTGAAAATCTGCATTTCTGGAACAATCATAGGATTCCAGTTGTATACTAATTATGTAGACAAAAGTAAAATACGATATTAACTACCAAAGTGGTTGGCCTTATTAATGAGGACTTGTCTCGAGTATCTCAGTGGTGCAAACAAAATAATCTTGTGCTTAATCCCAGTAAATCCAAGTACATGATCCTCGGGACTAAACATCAAATTGTTGGCATTGAAAGCAATCACCCTAATGTTGTTGTTTCGGATATGCCTATTGAAAGGGTTTATCAGGCGCGCAACCTCGGTCTGGTAGTGGACAGCCCCCTGTCGTTCGAGGCGCATGTACTTGAGCTGGTAAAGAATTGCCTCTTCCGTCTGAGACTTTTATACAATGTCCGACAGTTTTTGTCGGTGGACCTTAGACTGAAGTTGTGTGATAGTCTAGTTCTGTCTAAACTTAGCTATGGTCTTCCAGCATATGGTCCATGCCTTCTAAAAAAGACCCTTAAACTGCTCCAGAGAGTCCAAAATGGGTGTGCACGGTTTTGTTACCAAATACCTCCCAGAACACATGTCACTCCATATTTAAACCAAGGTTGTATCCTGAACATGCAAAACCGACTAAGGCTTTATTTCTCCACCCTATTGTTTGGGGTGATAAAATCCAACCAGCCCACCTATTTGAGCGAGAAGCTTTCATGGAGAAAGAAATGTAGGTTGCGTCTGAATTCCCAACCGCTATCCGCGCAACACTACAGGACCGCAGCCTTTCGGGGAAGTTTCAAGTTTATGGCAACAAAATGCTGGAACGACTTACCTCCACCGCTGCGTAGCTGTAACACTGTCGCGACTTTCAAATTAAAACTGCGTTTGTATCTTTTAGAACAGCAGAAGATTCATTGTGGCCATTCGTAGTCTGATTTGGTAACTGATGTCCCCAATAACCCTTAAAATCATCTGTTGCACCACAACACAACTATCAACTATCATTTATATCTATATATATTTATTTGTTTACTTCTTTTATGCAGTATATGTATGGTTTGATATTATTTGGTTGATTGGAGTTTATGACTATATATTATTATAATATGATATTGGCAATTATTTTATCTTACAGGTTTGTTTTTATTTAAACATCCTAGATACTTATTATTAATATATTATTTACGTATGGATGGCACTCTCTCTCTGAGCGAAGGCAGAATACCAGTTCATGTCACGGGCAACTGTGACATCATGCTGAGCCGGAGGCTCATTTTTCGTTGGACAAATGCAGCATGCATTCTTTGATGTCATGCTACAATTATTTATGTTTTTAATGTAAAAATGTATTCTTATTACTATTATTTTTTTTGTTTTTGTTATCTTATTGTGTGTGTGTTGTATTTGTTTATCGAAAATAAAGTTATGTCTATGTCTATGTCTAACAACTGTGGCCAAGTTTGCCACTCTCGAATCGGTCTTGGAAATCGCAGCTCCGACGTTGTTACTCCTTCCTCAGACGCTACGAGTTTCTGCGAGACAATTAAATAGAGTGGACTTGCTCCATAGTCACTGGCGCACTGATAGCATACGAGTCATACAGTAATGGGTTCGTATTATGGCCTGGAATGTTTTTACAAACTGGGTTGTGGTGTAAGCTACAGACTCGCGCACTACTTAGTCCTTTCAGTCGTCACTTTCGCATATAATTTCTGAATGATACCGAGTGTTTTGCTACAGTGCTCTTCATACTGCTGCAGTGGGTGGGTCCTTGTGAACCTTACACCCGTCACTTGATACACCAGTAAATCTAAGAGCATTACAGAAGGTACAGCTGGTACGCCTACATCGCGCCACCTCTAGTGAAACCCTATTACTGTTAGTGTCAAGCTTTGGAAAACTTAAAACACAGTAATATTAGTGAAATTTTAGGGGTTATGCTCATAGACCAGTCTGATCGTTTCACAGGAGTTCGAAAGGTTTTCATGTTAAAATAACTTTCGTCTCGTTATTTAACATTTTCCATTCTTTTAGCGTCAGTGAGTTTGACCCTCCTCCTTACACACACACACACACACCACAAATGATTCGACTAGCAGAGCGGTGCAATTGTATAAAGCACGTCTTGGGTGTTAGATACGTATGTCCACGTAGTGTTATCGAATAGGCCCACGCTAGTAGGGTAGTGTGTGCTAAGTGATATAGTTGTATAAATTGTTGAACTAGTTTTGTTGTATACGATTATTTCACATTCCATAGTTTTTTCAATGTAGAATGAATTTACCATTTGCTAGTTCTAATACATCGATCTACACTGAGTGTAAGTGGACCCCAAGCAATAGTCTTAGAAACGTTGATGTAATGAACATGATTATTTTGGGTTCGTCAAAATGAAGAATTTTGCTTTTACTGCGGCGGCAATGTGTGGGAAAATATATTTATTTTCTAAAGACCATTGCTCGAGGTCCATTTGCACAAATTACTGGCGAGTACCCATTTAAATGCTAATAAAGTGTTCGGTGGTGATATCTTGTCTGTCGGCGCTAATCATGTTCGCAGTAGAAGGAGACAGTGTCCGATAAGCGTTTGTTGTGTTTCCGCCGACCAGAGCAGAACAAGGAATGTTCAGCTGCGACCGCCGCACACTGGACTCGTCAGGTGACTGTTCTGAAATGTATATTATAAATTGCTGTAAAATGGGTAATACTAAATATTAGACAAGGAAATTGAAGTGTACGTTTACCGTCAGAAGTGCGGTGGGGTAGTCTAGTGAGGTATGGCATTACTTTATTAACTTTTTTTTTTTTAAAGCCTAGATGTGTTCACAAAGCATTGTGTTATGATACCGTATCTACATATATGTTAGTTGTACGATGAAATAAATGTAACGGTGACTTTGATCACATGTATGTAGTGCTACACGGACAGGATGTCATACATAACGTGGGTAGTTAGGCTTATTGTGTAGTGTGGTGTTGAGTGTGGAGGAACTGCTTCAGTGAGAGGAGCGATGCGAGGTAATACTGTGTTGTGCTAATGATTAGATGGATCAATTATTTAGAAATATTTGAGTATGGCAGAGATTACTAAATTAAAGTAAGAAGCTACATTGTGTGTTGGGGGAGTGCTGCGAGGCGCTAGGGGGTCCTGGTCAAATCAAACCGGCATTCTATGGGAATGTATGACGAGATTAGTGAGGATGATGCAAGAGCAGTGATAGGATTGTTGTTATTTGTTACTTATCTTGTTACTTGCCTACTCCGTTGCTAGGCAGTCTTATATTATGTAAGTGTATATAGATACTTGTAGCGCAAGCATATGACTGCTTTTCTTTCAGCACGTAGTTGAGATGATAACGGCGAGCCACACATGCAGTACAATATTGTTATTAATGTCTTGAATATTGTGCAAGGTACATGTAAAAATATTATGTATTGACAGAACTGCATGTAGACGGTACGCCTGATATCATATTAAGTAACGTAGCCAACCATAGCTGAATTAGCTATTGATAAATATGTATATCTCACCTTGGGGGAACTTGTGTGATAGGTGGTATTACTATTGTATAGCGTAGAAGTGAAGAGAGGAAGCACTATTCCACGTGTAGTAGTCGAGTGATGGCTGCTTGTAGCGGACGCCGGGGCTGGAATATGAGAATGACCATTACTGTATGAGGTACAATAATATTAAATACATGTAATAGTTGCGAGGTAGATGTGAATCAGGAGTTTGAGTGAAATATTAAAATACCTATGTTGCTAATGGTTTAAAATCTGGTCATTACACTCATCGTTTATCTGCTGTGGAATGGTTGGACAAAATATATTTTATGATGTTTAAGTAGTAGATATTTAGAAGAAATATTTATGATTACATTGAAGTAATAATAGAGACAATGTTTGGTACAGGACAGAAAGCAAACCTTTGTTAGCTCTTCCTGTTTACAGGTATCAGAGAAAACATTTAGCAGGTTGTTTAATGTTTTGTTCAACCTTTAAATTTAGTTTTGTTTAATTGTGTTCAGTGTTTTGTGGAGTGAAAAAGGGACAGTTACTATTATAATATAAAACGTTTGGTTATCATAACTGTTTTTGGCAAGTGAGATTAGGGTTAGTCCATCTATGGTTGCTGAAGTATTTCAATCGGGGTTAATAGATATGTATGCATTTGTATTGGTGCAATTCAAAGTTCTACTACTGTCATAAATATGCTTGTCTAATTACTCGCATAACTTATTAAGGTTATTTGGGTGATGCGTTCAAATATAGTCAAATATAAGTATTATCTCTAGGAGGAATACTTTGGGACCGATAGATAGACTTGCCGTATCGTTCTTATGAGATACTATTTCAAATAGTGTTGGGTGACGTGTGTGATGTGACGACGAGTGACTAATATTGTACAAGATAGCGAGCCAGCAATTGAATAAGTGCTAAGTAAGTATGAAAATAAATATTGTGAGGCGAATTATTGAGAATATATTAGTAAATATAATATAATGTTTGGCAGAAAACATAAGGCATGGACGAAAAAAGGGGCACCTTTTTTCGTCCCCTTATGTTTTCTGCCAAACATTATATTATATTTACTAATATATTCTCAATAATTCGCCTTACAATATTTATTTCCATACTTACTTAGCACTTGTTGAGTTCCCCCACGCCGGCGGGGCGAGCAGCTCGGCGCGGCGAGGGCGTTAGAGTACGCGCGTCACGGCTCTTGCGGCCCGCAACTAG
>SJJU01002505.1:0-37931 GCA_012932125.1 Conopomorpha cramerella | reverse complement strand
GGACTATGAAGGAAGGTCCGCGAAAGCCTGGTGCCCCTGGGGTAGTCCTTGGATCGACTCAGGTATAGCGGGTTGAACATAGATACTAACTAAATACGAGTATATAGACAAGACCTTCCATGTAACAAAACAGTTCCACTTTGGCTAACAAAATTCGAGCTCTTACTACAAATTTGGTATTAAAACACTATACCATTTAAAACTATATTAACCAATAGTCGCAGTCTAACGGGTCAAAAATTAGATAGTAAGTGGTCCGCGACATGTGTGGCGCCTCGATATTGCAAGTTAACTGATGTCAGATGAGAGCATGCCCTCACTTACGTAGGAACTCACTCGCATTATAAGGAGTTGGTCCTTGTATGGGACGCCGTAACTAGTACGTTAGTACGGTCGGCCAAGAAAATGGTCTATCAGTTTTGATGACATTTCCTGTGTTACTAAAACATCAATAAGGTAGAGTTGGTATATTGTGACAAGTGACCAATGAACCTTAATGTCTAATGACATTCATATGAGTTTCAACCTTAGGATGGCAGAGCAGATTCTTGGCCGACTGTACCATATCGATGGTCCCATATTGAAAATGTCGGTAATGCAATTTTTGGAATATGTACTTTCCTACACCGTTAGATTGTATTAAGATCTACAAACTTATACGTTTATTACATCACGTAAAGATATCAAAGATTATAAACTGTTGTTTTGAAGAAGTAGTTTAGTTTTAATATCCAAAACTAACTTTTATCTTCTCACCTGAACATGTTCCGTTTTGTAGATCCGACTTTCTTAATCAATCATCGATAGATATCGTTGGGGTTGATACTGCATTAACAAAATAAGATATGAACGATTCTAGGCGCTGTATCGTAACAACAGGTTGAAATACATTCTTGACTCCGCCTACTGACTTGAGTCACTAAGGCGATAAGGTAATTTTTTACATGTCGCAAAATAACTCCATAGTGATGTTTTAGTGACACAAGAAACGTCATACTATACCGTTTTCTTTGGTCGGCCAAAGGTGGAAGAAATTACACTCGTGTTTTATAAAACAGTCGGCTTCGTAGGATGATTATGATAAGTTCTACACGACCACGGACTGACTTATTGCTGGCATTATTTAGTATTGATTATGCACTGGATACGTGCTAAAGAGAGAACATCCTTGAGTTCCGTGGTCCGGCCTTGTAAGACATAGGATTTTAGTGGGGGCGAGTCCGACATAACTATGTATGCTCGTGTCTCATTTAGCTAAATGTAGCGGTCCTTATGATCATAAGATTCTGTCCTCCTCCTGGTGATTATGGATGTGAGTAAAAGGTGAAAATAAAATTCGAAGGCTATTTTTATGTCCCATTCATATATTACTATATTCATGCATAATATTACAGTTACATTTAAAATAAATAATTACGTATGTTAAGATTATGTTATAATAAGTGCTAATAATAAAAGCTCGCCAAGAGATCTAAATAAGTTGAAATGTTCAAATCACAGGGCACGCGTCGTGTCGCAGTGTTGCCAGTCGCTATCACAGACGTAATAGGTTATTTTCAATAAAAACTAGAAAATAACATGTACTAAAATATAAATAGTATAATAGTAGTACGCACGGACACAGCTTATTATAATACAACTAATAAATACTCTAAAAAAGTCAAATAGTAGGTACATTCATTGTGCTCTATTCTGATATTATATTAAATCGATAAATAGTGCTGATTAAAAAATGTATGCCCAATAGAAAAAGAAATATACAATGTGCGTTAGCATGATCAAGGCTGATTTATCATCACAATGATACCAGAAACAAAAAAGAAAATAGTCAGAAGGTCATTTTGTCTCAATGAATAGCGACGTTACAGGTTGTTGATTTATTTGAACAAACACGTATACAGTTACAAGTCCATAGATTGCATATTCGATTCACGCGGTCAACCCCTCATTGGTATACACATAACATCATATAGGTACCTAGCATTAACACCTTATCCTAGGGCGAGATTTATAAAACTGATTTTCAAGTTTATTTGTAAAATTGCTGTATAAATCCCGCCGACACTTGAGATACAGTTGTTTTTATGATCAAGTAACTTTGGAGGTGATTCTAAATACAATAAATGTATACAAAAAAAACCCAGCTATTAAACGTCTGTCCAATATTAGTAAGAAATAATTTTTCGTTTCGTTATTCACTCGCGCTAAACCAAAACAGACGGACATTTTATAATGAATGGGTATGACTAAGGAATGTTGCTAAGGTGTTTAAAAATATGTCTTATTATACGTTCGTATTAAGTTTTTAGAATAGAATACTAAATATTCAAACGTTTGTTAGCTGAACATTGTTCCTGTCTTTGTCAGATACTAACGAAACCTCGTTCGACAGAAAGTGACAGAAACACTGCTTAGCTAATCAACCGTTTAAATATTTAAGAATGAACAGACACTATGACTACGGATATTTATTACTATTTTCTAACATATAACGGATATCATTAGACACTTATTGAATGAACTACAAATCGATATGGAGATATATCCCCGGTTTCTTAAAGGCTGATAAACTCTTGATTGCTTGGTTAGTTTTGATTATGCTTTAAGAAACCGGAGGGTAATAAGTGCCACAAGAATATTTTGGCACGCTGAAATGTTTCCACCCAATTCAGAATCCTTGTCATTGATATGTCTCCAACATAACAAGCATAGACAAAAAAAAAAAATACACTTCACGCCTTTAATCCCAAAGAGGGGTAGGCAGAGGCACTTGCTAAAGCAAGTACCCACGGTTCACCAAGCGTATTTAACCCAACGTGACAGGGGGGGAGCCCATCGCCGTTATAGGTTTCACACACCTTGTGGTGTGCGGGTTTCATCACGATGTTGTCCTTCACCGTACAAGCGTTGCGTTGCGTACATAGGCTCTGAAAAAGAGTCCCATTGGTACACACGTCCAGTAGCCGGACTCGAACCCGGGACCTCCCGGTTACAAGTCAAGTGTCCGGCCAACTGGACCACAGACGCTCAACCATAGACAAAACATCAATCACAAACTCGAGACAGGAAGATATCAAGGTATTATTAGGATATCAGTAAATGAGCGTTATGTTAAGTATTTAGCAGTCGCGCGCCAAAAATTTCCTTGTCGCACTAATATTATAATCTTTATAAAATAAGTTGTCACCGTTATGCTATAAGTACAGCTATTATTTATAACATTAATACGGCTTTTAAGAGTAACTTTGTTGTATGATACAATGGCTGAAACACACGGGGTGAATGGCTAACGTCAGTGCAGACGGTTTGTAATGCAATTCACTTATCATAGCCCCGTCACCAAAGACACGACATCGAACAAATACGCACTCTGTCTGTTGAAGAAATGATAAGACATACAAGGCGTTGCAATTGGCTAAACGAGCTAATCACAGATCATAGTTGTTTTCTGTCGTGTCCTTCTTGACGCGCGTCCTAGGGCTGCAGCTTGGTTGTTATGTCACAAAGCTTGTTTCAACAAATAGCAGCGCAGTTATATGTCCAGTCACTTATTTCTTGAAGCGCATATAACTCTTTCTATCATGTCACATAGCTGAGAGCGAGAATTAGATGTGAGCGCAGACTTACGGCCGCTATATGACGATAATTGATCTAACTTATTTCGTGTACACACTGGTCGGCCCAACTATTCCAATTGAGAAACAACTGTTGACAGTTATAGTGACACTACTGGGTGCGTTTTACATGTGTCGTGGTATAGTGTAACTGTTTTAGGTAAAATCTGAGTGTCAGATTTACTTCTGCAATGGGAAAAGTGTTATCGACCTACAGTGGAGATCAGACACAGTACAAACAAGAATCTTAATACACTGAACTGACATTGAAATCTTTTATTTTCTTGGGAACATTATCATAATAATATTGCTCTAAGACGTCATGGTACAGGGTCAGGTCAGTAATATCTTTCGCAAATTACACCGCGTGTTTCGGCCATATAACAAAGCACTGAAATCGCACACTCCAGGTTATCTCCGATTGTACTAAATCTGTAGCCAGTTGCAGCATTAGCAGACTAACATTAACGATCGTATTCCAAACAACAGTCTATAATCCTATCCAAAATTATTATGCTGTCTCATTTATAATATAAAAAAATACTTCACGCCTTTTAATCTCGAAGCGGCAGAGGCACTTGCAAAGCAAATTCCCACGGTTCACCAAGCGTATTTAACCTAACAAGACAGGGGGTGCGCCCACCGCCCATTTATAATATACCACTAGAAGAAAAAAAACACTTGAAGTTAGAGTAGACTGTATGTTGTAGTGGCGAAGCTAGGAGGTAAGCCGATAGTGAAAAATAGGCACTTAACCAATGCTTATTTAGATTTTTTTGTCTGACTTGTTTGAGCTATAAGTATATAAGTCCGTACGCTACTTAATTTCCTTGAAAATATTTGTTAATGTGCCTGGCATAGGCTTGTCTTGTACTACCGGCTTACCCCTAGCTTCGCCACTAGTATGTTGTAATAAGACCGTTAAAGATAGACCTGCTCGTTTTCTTAATTAATACGGACCTTAGCAACCCAGTGTGAAGCTTAAACTATGTTGTAATTACGGTAACTTTGATACAAGCATGGGAAGTTCACGAACTAAGCATATTTTCCACAATCTAAGCGCAGAAACTACATGAGGAGCATTTGGCAGCCACTATGGTATATAATTGTCAGGAAGAATACAGGGTTGTCTTTGGATAGCGCGAACACATTGAACAATGTAATCTACTTTGATATTTTGTTATCAGATATTTGATACCACCACATCAATATAATATAACTACGAGTAATGACTGATATTACTATTATTATTATTTACATTGCTTCGCGAGATATTATTGCGTATAATTATATTAAAAAAACATTAGTATACCAGTTACAGTACCTTTATGAAAGACTGGTTTTTCTTGGTTCAGTCGACAAAGATATTAACTGAACTTTTTAGTAGGAACAGAAAAGTCCGTCAATAGAGGTCGGACAATAGTTTTGGCGAAGCGATATTCGCCTGATCACAGTCGAACGCGGGCACCAAGGCACATGAATGGCACCAATGGCAGGCGGCCAAATAAGGAAAATCCTGTGTCAATAAAATATGTCATTAAGACAAAACTTTTATAATGTGAGAAGGAAAATATGAACCTTCTTGTCTAATGACATTCATATGAAATTTAACCTTACGATGGTAGAGCATTTTTCTGGTGGAGCGTACCTTGGCAGACCGCGTTTTCGACTGTAGTCCATGTTAATAAAGCAGTTCGTTCTTTGTAGTGGAATGAATTACTGACCTTACGTAACAGTATGTCCTTTCGTTTAATGAAAATAAATAAAATATTATATGCAGCCCCTCTACTCCCGGTTCGCAGCAGTCACTGATGTTTGGGCCCACCAATAAACACCACGTATGTTGATTGCGGTACATGTCTTATTGAAATTTGTCTGGTGGCCCATATTCATCCAGTGACTTAGAGGATGCCCGGGAACCAGGTGTAAGAGGGGCCGGCCTCCTGTCAGTCGTCGCTGATGAGGTGGTCGTCGCTGAACACCATGGTCGGCTTTAAGTGGATGAAGAACGACACCAGGCGATCATTCTCCACGTTTAGGCTGGAAACATGCAATTCATTTTATTTATGTCTTCAAGTGCAGTAAAAATCGAACAGTGGGTCTGTTCGATTTTTACTGCCAATATTGATTGACGTGCGATCGATCATGAATTATCCTACATATTGAAGGACGTGGGTTCGTTGCCTATCAATATTATACAAATAATATGTCAGAAGGGCAGTATGTATACTAATACATATTGTGTTGCATGGTACATGATAAATAAGTGCTTAGTATAAATACGGTATTACAGCACTTGATAAAGAATCAGTTTTTTTGCTTACAGAAAACTAAATAAAAGAATTGTGCATTGTACTCACTCTAGTTCTATTTCGATAGCGATGACGGCATGGTGCGGCTTTCCTTCTTCGTCGTACCAGCTACAGAGAATAGTAATTTTTATTTTAACACATTTGTTACTGTAAATGTCTATTCTTAAAAGTAATGAAGTGTTATACCATAAGGAAAATTCGTTAAACATTTTGGTCATTTAATCATCGTCTGATATCGGCCTATGTCCAGCAGTTAACAAGTATGAGCTGATGATGATAATGATGATGAATCATCGTCTGATATAAACAATGAGGGGGTGGCATCCTACAAATTTTGTTGTCTTCTTGTACATAGAGTTTTAAGGAGCTTGCTCAATGTCCTTTTACGGAAGAGTTTATGGTGGTTACATTAATTGATTGGGGCTTGTGTGACTGGGTTCCGCGATATCGTAGATTAAAATCGATATAAGAGTGTAAAGCAAGTGGTCAGCCCCATTGTGATTATTATAGTTGTTAGTCTCTTTTTATTTCCGCCCTTTGTACACGGTTTTTCCTGATCTTCAGCCCTATAACTAAAGGGAAGTACACAAAGCCGTGTACAATAGTTCTAAAGTATGATGATTTTAGATACTATTGTATACGTATTATATTATATAGTTATAATATAAACACGATAAATGCAGTATTGACATTTGGACTTACATCTGTGTGGGCGGAATGTCAGTCCTAGGCGAGAGTCGCAAGGTGGGCGGGCGCTGGAACGGGCCGCCCTCGCCGCCCGCCTCCGTCAGAGTGGCCGACGACACATGCCAGTACCGCCGCTCGCCCACCACCGCGTTCTCGCCGGGCTCGCTCTCCTCGCGCGATATCACTACCCAACCTGTGCATAGAACATCACGTTACAATTATCAGAAATTCAGGATATTTAGTACGCTTTACTGTACAAAGTGGATTCAGAAACATAATAACTCAATCTTTTTGTCTGCACAAGAGAACTTTCTCGCGAAAAATCAAAAGGTTATCTGTGCTACGAAAGATTTGTGGGTCAATATTTCTTAAGTTTGAATTGGATAACATAATAAGCTGTTAATAATGACTGCCTTTTTTTTTAATCACTATGAACAAGCGTTTGATCACCATCCTGCCTGATGTTAAGCAGCGATGTGGTCTACGATGGAGCACACTTGTTCAGAAGGTACCTATTCACCCCAGTGACTTGAAGACCTTCAGACTGTACTTCGCAGGAAACACAGACTCCGGCAAGTCGTTCCACATCCTGGCGGTTCGCACTATGAAAGTGGACGCAAACCGTTTGGTTGGCGTAAATGGCAAATCCACCTGGTATGGATGACGTTTTGCCGTTCTCCTGGTTGTCCTATTGTAAAACGCGATGGGGGTATTAGGTTATGCAACTCCGTAGCACACTCTCCGAAATGCACCCGATAGAAGACAGATAGGCTCGCAACTTTGCGGCGTTGCTCTAGGCTTTGTAGCCGAGAATCAAACAGCCTGTTGTCACCTATGAGCCCTCTAGCACGCCTCTCTATTGCCTCCAGAGCCTCAAGCTGGTATTTGGCTGGTACATCCCAAAGATGAGAGCAGTATTCCATCCACGATCGAACTTGTGCTTGATACAGTGTGAGCAACTGTTCCGGTGTGAAATACCGTCGCACCTTCGAGAGGATGCCCCGCTTCTTGGCTGCGCGTTGGGCCGTAGCCTCAATATAGGAGCCAAAGTGGAGGTTGGAGGTTAGCGTCATGCCTAAAAGCTCCAGCCGATTGGCTATAGGCAGGGGTACATCCCGGAAAGTGGGAGCCAGATTGAAAGGGCTCCTTTTTGCTGAGAAAAGACACGCCTGGGTCTTAAGCGCATTGAACCTGACCAGATTGGCCTCGCGCCAAGATGCGACTTCACCAAGGGACAGGTTCAAACGCTCAACCAATGCCTCTCTGAGTACCCGGATTTGCGGTCCGCTGGCTCGCGCGTAAGATGTGTAACTCTCCACAACAGTGCTGTCGTCTGCGTACCCATAGATACCGGGTTTCAGCAGATCGTTTGTATGCAGCAGGAAAAGTGTTGCAGAGAGAACAGAACCCTGAGGTACCCCGGCATTAATTGCCATTAGATCGGACGAGCAGCCATCTGTGACTACTCGGAGCGATCGTTCCGTCAGGAAATCAGCCAACCACGCGCAGAAACCAACAGGCAGTCCAAACGACGGAAGCTTGCCAATCAAACTGTCGTGCCAGACCCTATCAAACGCCTTGGAGATATCCAGGGAGACAGCTAAAGTTTCCCCGTGTTCCTCCAAGGTCTCACTCCAGATGTGCGTGACGCATGCAAGAAGGTCCCCAGTGGACCGGTTTCGGCGGAAGCCATATTGCCGGTCAGAGAGGAGGTCAGTGAATCTTTCATTACGGAACAAAAACAACGTGTTTAGTCAGACGAAGGTTATAAAGGAAGTATAAGTGTAAGTGCGGTGGGTGTGGTGGGTGTGGTGGGTGTGGTGGGTGCGTACCGGCGAGGTGCGGCGGCGCGAGCGGGTCGCAGGCGCGGCAGTGGCAGCGCAGCGCGGCGGCGAGCGCGCGCAGCGGCGGGCGGCGGCGCTCCAGCTCGCGCCACAGCTTGAGCGCGACGTGCGCGCGCTCGCAGCCGCCCGGCCGCCCGCCGCCCTCCGCGCCCTCGCGCCCGCACGACTCCACCAGCCGCTGCAGGTAGCACGCCTGCTCCCACCGGCTCGCCTCCGACTCCTCCATCACCTCCAGCTCCTCCGCCTCCGGGTACTGGTCGTTCTGAGAGATGTTCGTGTCGCACGCCTCGTTCGACTTCGCCTCAACGCCAAACGCCTGCAACAGACGCTCGCGCATCTCTACCTCTAGTTTTCCGCCATCCGTGAACCGATTGAAATTCTGCGTTGAGTGGCTCTTCTGTAAACCACGGACGCCAGCGTCATCGCGGATGAAAGACTGATGCAGCGAAACCTGGCTCGGGCCGGCCTCCTCGTCTCCGGCGCTGGTACCAGCTTGCGCGGAATCATTGATCAAATTATCCTGACTGAGTGCTTTCATTTTCTTCTTCACACGTGTTTCGGAAGTCTCACTTTCCCGAGGATCCGCACCATCAATATCTTCTAACTCAGCCAGAGATTCTTCTCGTAGATTTTCAGTTATGATCGGCAAGTCAATGGACGCACCACTACCAACCACATATGGATGAAGCAGTATGGAAACCTGAAAAGTGGATTTGTACGTTATATACTTATTCGATAAATGTGTTAAAAATGATCACGAAAATAAAATACACTTCACGCTTTTTAAATCCTAAAGCTGAGTAGGCAGAGGCACTTGCTACAGCAAATGCCCACGGTTTTTGTTACGCCCAAATATAAAACACGTCTTCTCTTTCCTCCATTTATTTACCAAGTGAAAAAACTAGACAAAGTCAATGTGACAACTAATACATAACATAAGTATAAACCTCTACACGCCCCCTCAATTTTATAATACAAACCCTTTTTAGTATAAAATTGGTAAACAAATATACAATATATATATACAATAACCTAACTTCATTTTATATTCAGTTTATTTGAAAAATAATTATGTTTTAATTTTGGTAAGGCTTTGGTAAAGATGTCAGAAATATTTTCGTCCGTCGGAACATAGTGTACAGAAATAAGTCCCTTATATATATATCCCTAATGAAATGTACTTTGATGTCAATGTGTTTGGATCTTCTACTATTTTCATTAATTTTAATGAGTCTGATTGCGCTTTGATTGTCGATAAGGAGTCGGGGTGTGACCTCATGTCGGGACAAGTCGAATACGATACCCTTCAGATACATCGTGTCGCACACTGCTCCGGCTGCCGCCACATATTCCGCCTCCGCAGTGGAAGCGTTTGTTACGCCCAAATATAAAACACGTCTTCTCTTTCCTCCATTTATTTACCAAGTGAAAAAACTAGACAAAGTCAATGTGACAACTAATACATAACATAAGTATAAAACTCTACACACGCGAGCGTATTTAACCCAACGTAACAGGGGGTGAGCCCATCGCCTTTATAGGGTTCACACACGTTGTGGTGTGGTGTGCGTTGCGTAAATGCCAAGCTATATAACCTGGTAGACGCGTCCATAGAGGTCGACGAGAGGATAGACGTGCGGCAGCGAGCGCGGCACGACGCCGAGCGCGCCCAGCGGCCGCCCGTCCGCCTCCAGCACGAGCTCGCCGTTGAAGCGCAGGTGCAGCGCCACCACCGACTGCTCGCCCACCTCCTCCAGCGCCGCCGCCATGCGCGTCGCGATCTGTACCACGCAAGCAATCATTACTTCCTACTATTCGCCACTGCTATACTGCTATTACTAAATAGATAATGATCAAGTTCGAATATTACAGAAATATTAAAACAAAACAAAGATTTGAATATTCATATTATATTTTTAATCCTGATAATTGACCATCGAACCCTGTACAAGCTCAACTCTAACCGTGTTCCACCAATAAAATGTTTTTTCAGCTACGGTTGTATTTTCGGCTAATAGTCAAATCTCATTTCGCAGCCGGATTTGGAAGCTGGCTTCGGCATGGTAAAGAAAAGACCTTAACTAGTTCGTAGTTAGCTTTGAAACTGGTCGATTTTACCCCGTACCATAGCTAGGCAGCAAATCTAACTAATAAGTAGAGATCACTTACATAGGTTCCATTATCATTAACAATGTCGGAAGTGGCGAGCCAGGCGGGCGGCTCGAGGGCAGAAGCGCAGGGCGGCGGCCCCTCGGGCGGCAGCACGGCCACCGCGCCCACCCCAACGCTGCCAGACCACTCTCCCCCAGTCTTGTCCACACGGAACTGATGGTGAAAAATAGTTAGTTGCGACATTGTTTCGACTCTTTTTACGCTCAGTAATGTGTCATCCATATAAATGTAATTAGACAAGAATGTTAGGTTACAATATCGACACAGTCGGGTGTTATGTGAACATAAAGGAGAATAATTTTGCCCTATGAGAAGTGTCAAAGGCCAAAATGCATGGCAAGCGGTGCATTTGACCTCGCGTCGGGCACCAGTACCTACATTACTATAGATTTTGACGGTCAAAATGTATGGACGCCGTCGTGTTTTAGCGAAACTAACGAGCAGGAATTCATTTTTATATAATAGATGACGGAAAACAACAAAATCTTAATTCAATGGGACAACTTATTATAGCACCAAGCCAACAGTAGTTATACTAGTAAAATACACTAACAATATTGGACAGGCCTATATGTCCAGCAGCGGACAAATTCGGGCTAATGATGATGATGTGGAATAAATTGAGGCGATAGACTAAAAACGTGACATGATTACCGTATACATAATATATAAAAAAATACGCAGAAAATATGAATCTCATATTTTTTATTATTTAGCTTACAAAGTGTTTCGCAAATGCAGAATTTTCCTCACGGTACGTACTATGCGGAGAAGCGGAGCAGTAACTTTGGCGTACGCATGTTATTCATAAAAGTAAACAGGTAATATTCACAAGTAAAACCTTTTCATGTGACATTATTAAAATAACATTTCTTAAATGAACCAAAGTTTTTTATGAAACTAATTATTTTTATATTTCCGGTCATGATCTAGCAACATTCGCGCATATGTGTTATTTACAAGTTATATTTCCGGTCATGATCTAGCAACATTCGCGCATATGTGTTACGTATACAATGTATACACACATAGACTTCACGCTCGTTTCCCACAGGGGTAAGTAGGCAGAGCTCAGTATACAATGTGTCGTATAGAAACTTCGCTAAGCCAATAAATCGACTACGCTATTTTGACTACTTTAGAGCAAATCTCATCAGCTTTTAGAATAAGTATAAGTACTGATCAACTGTTGTTGTAGTCCTAGTCCTACTACAATCCTTTACTAATCGCACAAGTACAAAAGCTTCAGTCCAAACACAACTAGACTTGCAAGCCGCGTAGCACCATTCAGTCTGTCTCTTTTCTACAAAAATGTATGGAAACTGATGCACTTCTGGATCCAAATTGTCACTTTTAACAAACACTATTATGAGCCGGTATTTTATATATATTAAGACAATCTTATGGTAGTATGTTACATACATAAATCATGTTCATAACACCTAGATGGGGTGAACCGGTTATAGCATAGGACCACAATAAGACCATCGATTATCAAATGATAAGGCCACAAGGTCTTACGTAGCTTCACAATACTCAGTATGTAAATAATTAGTATGAAGATTTCGCCCGCTGCTGTGCCTGTTACTCGCCAAGTATTAAAAAGCGATGCCTATATTAAGTACAATAGTTTTATGTCTCAGAAAGACGCGACGCTAATACGATTCATAATATGCAAGCAAACTTCATACGGTACATACAATAATAAATCCGCTATAAAGACAGCACAGCTTTCTACGGCCACATGTAGCTTTCATGACCGTGTTAAAGTCGAATGATTTATTTCATCGTTAAACAGTAACATACCACAAAGCTGTATGATTTAACAGTTCAAAAACAAAAGTAAAAGTCCCCGGTTCGAACTAATTAAATTTACTAGCAATCAAAACCGGGAAGACACTGTTATATTTTCAAATTGTAAAGCGTTACATTTAAGTAACTAATATTAATATGACTTAGTACCAATTTAAAGTATCCCTGATCGGTTTAACAGATTAACGTGTAGCTAAGGGACAGATGTAGCTTTCACAGCCATACAAACGCTATAATGTATTCATGCTGAATCGCATAGCTTAGTTTCACACAATATACGTGACTAATTTAATCAATCAATACATACATACATTATTGTAGGTTAGTATTTCTTGCTACTTTCAAGAATGTGATTCATTCTCTCATGAAACCATCTTTATGAATAGTTACATAGAAAAAAATATATTTTGCCAAGAAATCCTCATGGTAGACGATATAATCTTTTTTAATATTATTTATCACTATTAATTAACAGGATTAAGGATTGGAAGGATGAATTAAGGTTCAGAGATGATTAAACATTATAAACATGTGTTATATATTTACGCAAAATTAGAATGGGATGAGTAATTCGCAAGACATCGTAATAGATTATGTTAAACAAATATCTAACGCTACATGTTTAGGCATCATAAAACGCATTGATATAGTAATTTACGATTTTCGCACTGAGCAATATACATATGATCATGCGAATAGCAAATGCCGGTGCAAGTATATATAAAATAATATAGTACAATTAGTTTATTTTGCCAGCATTATTTTTTATTCTTATGTCGTAATACATTTACAGAATTAACATGTCGCTATAGATCATAATAAAATTATCGCATATTGTAGGAAGAATATATCGCCGTATTATTTGTCCGTTCTTATCGGATTCTGTCGAAACACGGGGGAATTCGCAAAAGCTATACTTATATATCTTATAATCTAACATGAAAACAAATATTATGGAATGTAATGAAATAAGATGTATTATATATATATATATAACACAGAAAAAATAAACGCGGAGCCAAAGAAATGTAAATATCATCTCTACTTACTCTAAAGTTGTGTCCCCTTCGAAGAGGCTGACTGACGATCGCGATACCGTCCTTGTAGCCGGATGTCCGCACTGCTACTGTATCTGAGGACAAAACACCGAGTAAGGTAATACGTTACATTTATAACTTTTATCACCTTTTGGATGCATTGGGCGTGTACAAAGGTAATATTGCCTACAATAAAATAGTTTTTTTATAGTGTTATACACACATCAAAAGTGTCTAGGGATCAAGAACATTTTTAGCTCAAAGAAAAATCTAATTAATTTAAATCAAATCTAATCTTCTGGATTGCTCTCCTATCTAATTTTGAACATTTTGAATAAATCTTCTATATAAAAATCAAAGCCACTTTTCCTTGTCATTCCATAACTCTGGAACGGGTGGACCGATTTCGCTAATTCTTCTTTAATTGTGCTCCCTAATGACAGCAGAAGGTTCTTATGAAAGAAAAAAAATGTCATCCACTGCTGGGCACGGGCCACCCTAGAGGTTATAGCCTAAAGACAGGACAACTGTCATCGAGTCCACTAGTTATGAATGAATTCAGTTTTTGTATAAATGAATATTAGATAAATGTATTCTTGATTGCAATCTTCTAAAATGTACTTGATCCCCAGACACTTTTGATGTGTGTAGTTTCCCAACTTACCAGAGCTAGTAAGTTTGATGTTCCGTCCGTGCACATAGTGGAAGGTGTAGGGTAGCGGGTGTCGGCGGCGGCGCGGCTCGGCGGACGGGCTCGGCGGCTCGGCGGGCGCCTCCTCCGGGGTGCGGTTGGTCGAGTCGTTCTCGTACCCGGACATGTTCGAGCACTCCTCGGCTGGCGGTGCTACATTGTACAGACACCATATACACACAATATACAGGACTTCTCATTATGTTCTTATCAGTGGCGTGCACACCATATACCAAAAAGACACCTACCTTAGTATTTAGCTAACCGACTTAATAATATAGTTATTTCTATATCTTTGTTTGTTGTACTCACAACATAAGCTAACGAAGGTCCTGTGTTTTGTGGGTGAGTAGATAGGAAGGCACCTATATGTCGTAAAGACAAGTTACCTATATATAGATGTCAATCCTTGGGGATTACTGCCTACCTTGTCGTATAAGCCAGTGCACGCCACTGGTTCTTATGCACCTTAAACTAGCTGAACCGGTAAACGTTGTTTTGCTGATATACATAATTAACAGCGTTTCCCTGCTATTGTGTGTGATAATATGCATATAAACCTTCTTCTAAAAACACTATTAAAGAAAACCGAATCAAAATCCGTTGCGTGGTTTTAAACATCAAAAACATACATAGGGACAGCGGACGGAGAATGTTTTATACTATGTATTGATATCATTATTATACACTAGCTAAAGCAATTGACGAAACATTACACGGTTTTCTATGTAAAATTGAACAGCACTATTGTTTCATTTTAATGTACTTATTATATTAGACGGTAGTACGGAAATGGGCCTTTAAATTGAGAACCCTATAGAGACAGAATCATCCCCCTGTTGCATTGGTTAAGCCATAGACATTTATCTATCTCGCTTTGGACTTAAGGACGTACGTTTAAGGGTACGTTTCTATTAAAATTAAAAGAAAAACAGGGTTCTTCTCAGCGACTAAGCCAAAGAGTTACTTAGTGAAAATAAGAATATTTTCATTCATAGAGGTTGTCAAAAAGCAGACAAAACTTCAACAACAATAAAAATTTAACACACTGTAAAATAAGAACAAATATGGTAACTTACCCGATGGTTGCGGCAGAGAAGTACCAATACTGATAAGTTTCGAGATCGCTTGTATTTTAGTCACGCAACCAAATATTTCCATAACAGCATACACTTTCTGCAAAATAATACAAAACAATAAAACATTAATGTAGAATTAAAAGTCACTGACCGGTTGCATCAATCAACATTGGGCGTAGCTTGCAAAATTTCACTGTTGCCTACAATGTGTTTAAACCAAATCAGCATTTAATACATTTACTATAATAAAATATGATTTGCATAATTCAATAATACACCTACCTGCAGTGGTGTCTCTACGGCGGTCAAAAAGCAACTTAAGCATTTAACTAAGGCTAAAAAACAGAACTGAACCGTATACCTAATCATAAAAAGCATAGTTATTGCGACAATTTAGGCAATGTCAAAAAGCGGGCCACGTATTGAATTGCAATCTCTGAAGATATACCTATTATTCAGTTAGAGTGTACGTACGTATGTGTTGCAGATGACCCACATTTTATATAAGGTTCTATGACCGCGGCTCAAATATCTTAGAAGACATTTATTTATTAAACAACCTAGAAATACGATGACCGCCTAATTAGGTATGTTTAACTTAACTTAATTCATTGTGTTGTGTTTGATATAGATAGTTATGTCACTGATACTTTATTCTGATATTCAGACTGACATTAATATTACCTACTACTAATATTATAAATACGAAAGTTTATGTGGTGTGAGTTTTAATGCTCGTTACTATTTTACGGAAAACTACTAAACAGATTTTAAAGAAATTTGGTGGGCTAACAACTCGATTTTATGCTGAAATTCCCACAGGAAAAAATGCTGGGCATGGGGGTTCTACAGTGGCGTGCACACCATACAGGCAAAAAGACACTGCCTACCTCAGTAGTTTGGCTTCCCGACCTAATAATAGAGTTATTGCTAGATCTTTTTTTGTTGTACTCACGACATAGGCTGAGGAAGGTTCTGTGTTTTGTTGGTGAGTAGATAGGTAGATACCTATATTTCGAAAAGAAAAGTTACCTATACATAGGTCAATCCTTGGGGATTACTGCCTACCTTGTCGTAAAAGCCAGTGCACGCTACTGGGGTTCTAAGTTAGTAATTGGAAGTACATACGGTTTTGAAGTTCCCCTAGATCTATTTAATTTAACTATATTAAGTCTGCCTCCATCCAAACCTGATTTCCTTACTATGAAACCATCTTTGAAATATCTTCGTTCAAAAAAACAAACAGAAGGTACATAAACCACGGATGACTTCTACGGCGAACACATACACAAATAAAAAAAAACATTTAATCTTTGGAATAGGGAGAGAAACCTCTTATTTTTTTGTAATCGGTTAAAAATGTTTTAATTTTTGGTATGTATCGCTTAGGCGTTACTTTGATTTAGAAAATCTGCGGAACTCGTAACATGGCATTGTTTATTACAGCATTAATTATTAAGATTAACTCAGCGACGACGCTGTACCCCTTAACCCACCCGTGACGTCATCTTCCAATGCCAAATTAACACCAAACAAACCTGTGGCACATTCTCGAAGTAGACATCAAGCGGCTCTGTGTTGTAGTAGAGCTGAACGCGCTGGTCCCCCAGCTTCTTGAGGCCCACTCGGTCGTTGACCCGCAGCCAGTCGAAAGACGGCGCAGCTGAGCGAAGTTCCCACGAACTCCCACCAGTGCGATACTTTATGTACGCCCCTGAAAATGGGAATAATGTAAAAAAAATGTACAGATCATGTACGGTCGGCAAGAAAGTGGATAGTAGCTATCACTTTTGATGACATTTACATGTGTAAACATCAACAAGATTGAGTTCTTATATTGTGACAAGTAGAAAATTAACCTTAATGTCTAATGACGTTCATATGAGTTTCAACCTTAGGTGGTAGAGAAGATTCATGGCCGACTATGCGTAATAAGTTCATTGGACTAAACACCACAATTCCATTATTGAAATTCAAAAGTAATTTTCGATATGGACTTTTTATTACTCTATAAAGCCATTTTACCGACGCATCTACACATAAACAGAAACAACTTCTAGTGTGCATAGAAAATAAAAGGTAGTTAAAGATCAGTCGCTGGCACCCATAGTACAGAGTATCTCAGAGTTCAAGGTGATGTGAAATGCTGGGCATGTTTACCGTCAACGTATGCGGTGTAAGGCGGCAACGCGGATATGGTGTTGGGCAGGCGGCGGTTGATGTGAGCGTTCAGGATGTTTATGTCCGTCACGCCGAAGCGCAGGCTACCAGCGTATCCACTCGCGCACTCTACTATCTTCACCTGTGTACACAAGAAAACGACTTATTCTATAGGTCTCTACAAACCTTCCTCAGGAATCTCTATATAATATAGGGAAGAAAATATAAAGATAAATGCAGATGGCGCTTTTTACGCTAGACCAATATGATGCAATAAAATTGAAGGGATTCATAGTGATAAGTGACCAGTGTTGTTTTAGGTGATACTAGCGCCATTCATTTTTATGAGTTTTCTAGAAATAAACATTATGACACTCTACGTAGTTTAAAATATCTAAGCAAACAAAAGTACCCTACGTTGTTTTGCAAATATACATTATTAACAACGCGTCTCTATTTCTTGTATAGGATACATACTATTATGTTGATGAGTTTTGCGATGAAATTGTTTGCATAAATTGCTTTGCTTTGTCGTTCTTGAATTAATGACTAACAACTACTCAATATAGTGTATCAAAGTGTTCTGACCGTTTTTTTTTACTAGTGATTCGCCTCTTGATCTCTCTTGGCAACAAAACTATACTAACTACTAACTGTACCATCATCCCTTCTCATCACATGCCCTTTACAACTTTCGGGATACCTAAGTTAAGCAGGATTTTAATAAAACGTGTTTCAGACCAATTAAAAAACATATCTTGGCGAAACAAAGTTCGCAGGGTTAGCTAAAGAAAACCACATCTAAATCCGTTTTGAAGATCTAAGTATGTGTACATAAGATAAGAGAGCAGGAGGCGATTTTGTTTTATAATATGTATTGACTATGTAGTGAGGACATTAAATGACCTCATAGAGCTCGTCAGTGGCAAGATGTCCGGCGCTGAAGACAAGCGCGGCGGTGGGCTCGGCGTCCAGTCGCCGCGCGAACGTGTAGTCGTGCAGCAACGCCACATTCGCACCGCAATACTCCGAGAAACTATACACAAAAGAAATAATGCTTGTGTCACTGTAAGCGCTAAAACGTTGACGTGAAGTATTGTTCTTGTTCATAGCTGGAATATTACATGTGGAATAAGTATCCCCTTGTGGAATTTGCAACGTTATGTTGGACCGCGACGAAGAAGAGGGTATCAGATAAATCTTATAATTCAATTGAGAAAGTTATACTTTTAAGTACGAAGATACGAAATTCGTCTCAAGAAATATCTTGTCAAAGCTCAGTTTGCACTTTGAAGAAATTCAAAACTTCGCGGCAATTAAGCAGTTTGCAATTATCCCTCAAAATTGCCATAAAAATACTCACCAATAAGGTGGCTGCGGCGAAACGAGAGTCCGCGGGTTGCTCAGCATCGAATGATCCGACATAGAGTACCCGTTGTAGTTGAATTGCCGCTCCTCGTTCTGTAGGATCGTTACCTGCACAATGGTTTGTTCCTGTTAGACTTACATAACTTTTTTTTAACACGCTGTGTAACTAACTTGTATGAGAAATGTTTGTAGGTCCATCTATTCGTACTACTCAAAATTGTAACACCCAATAAGGTTAGAAAGAAGGCACTTATACAAGCTAAATGTCATAAATAAATGTCGATAATCATTATTAACCTGAGTGCACTGTCCGTAGAGGTCGACGACGGCGTATATGTTGAGGTGTGGCACATACCACGCCTTGCCCTGGTCCATGCCGTCCAGGTAATAGTGCAAGCTGCGGTCCGCGTGCCACATCATGCCTGGTAAAACAGATTACAGTTACGTACAGAAGGGTATCATATCTGCCTCCATGCCCATTTGGCACATGGGTTACGGCTAGGCTAATGTTTGATAGTACGAGTTCACAATGTTTACTAGTGAAGTGTAACTTTACTACTACAAGTCAGGTTACTTTTCTTTACCTTTTCCATGCTCGTAGAGCTCATCATATCGCGTAGAAAACCTGCCCGCCCACTATAAATACTGTACTGTATTTGAGTTGGGCGAAATACGATACTGTAGCACTGTTTATTTTTACCCCGGTATAAGTTAAATAATGAACTAACCAACTCGACTGCCCACAGATACGGTGTCCAAGTCGAGGGCATAACCAGAGCGCACACACTCGCCGTCCTTCATGACGGCGGCGCCGCTGAGTATGTACGTGTCGCGCGAGAGATCAGTCGCCGTGCCCACCAAGAGGGGAGCTTCCTCGCCACCGCACTCTAGTTGCTCAGGGCGAATGCCCGTCACACCTGAGGAAAGGAATATTCATAAAACGACATATATCAGAAAGGTTAACACGCGGTTTCTTGAAACAGAACCAACATGACATTGCAATAAAAAAGGTGATACTCTGTGATTGACCAATGGCCATACAGCAGGCCTAGCGCCTCAAGAAAGACATAACATATAACAAATACGCGCTCTGATTGGCTGCTATGTCACGCTTTGTGCGACTCAGCTAGTTTCAACAAATCGCAGCGGGTTATATGTCTTGTCACTTATTTCTTGGAACGCTGTGCTAGGGGGGCTGAGCCAATCACAGTGGTGACTTACAGTTCCCATTGTGAAACTAATTGAGCTTTATGAAACCTGAAGTAGTAGCAATTTTAAGTCTTCCTTGATCTCAGTAGATTAGATTACGCCGATTTTAAAGATAAAATTACTTTCATAAAATTCCTAACGCAGTGAACAAATTCTTTGGAGAAATGATACACTATTTATTAGCCTGACTGTTAAACTTTTAGAAATGTTTAAATATCAACCGATAACACAGTTCTTCACATAAACCGAAGCAATTTAAATCAGTAACCTATTTCAAGGCTCCCAATCCAGCAGTCGACCATCCTGTCAATACGCAGCTCGAACATCTCGCATTCTCGCAGCGGGCGCGAGGAGAAGAGCACGGCGTCGTTGAACTCAGAGTACACGGTCGCACGGGACGCCGTCAGGCGAGTGCGGCTGAGGCACGCGTTGCGCCCGTGGACGCGGTGGAAGCACATCTCGCTGGATGAGGGAAACCATAACGTTAAGGTCTACTAGTCTAAGATATAGAGAGGCTCTTTTTACACGGTTATTGTTAAGTCACGGGTTTTGGAGGCTGGGCGTCGCATGACAGTAGTTCACCGCTGAATCGTCCAATAAAAGTCATTCTGGCAAACGCGTCAAACATATATTTATTGCTAAACGTTACTTTACTATCACAAACAGTCAAAGTACAGACAAATACTGAAGGAGCGTAGACATCTTTAATTTTTTAAATTATTGAATTATATTGTCCTAGAGTTAGGCATTTAAAAACAGGAAGTTTGATGCTGCGCCTGTGTGACTGAATGTATGTAAATCAAAAATAGCCGTAGTATTTGGTGCTTAGTTAACCAAGATGACAAGAGCTGAACGTGAGGTCGTGCTCTATGGTCCCAGTCAGTAAAACCCGGCTTTTATTTTAATGGAAAATAAAAATAAACTCACTAAATTAACCCTACAGAATTTCGCTTCAATATAGGGTTCGTCGTGTCCAGCAGTCGACAAGTATGGGCTGATGATGATAGGGTTCGTTATGTAATACTTTTAAACCGGCTTTTAAATGGCGACCTTGACGCGATCAAGAGAATGGAGGAACCTAGCAGAGAATCGTGAGCAGTGGAATATCATACTAGTTTAAGAAAAAAAAAAAAGTAATACTTACGGATAGATAGTGGTGTTCGACTCGCTCGACCCTTCAGACTCAGGGGTGAACGCAGGCGGGTCGTACGAGTCAACGATGGTCACTTGCGCCACACGCCCATACAAATCTATTCAATTGGAAAAATATTAATTTGGAGTTCCAATTTCCGACTAACGGATTGGTATCCCTGATAGTATTTCTATTCTTACGTTATGTTTAAGTACATTTGGTGGGCTGTAAGCATTTATTAGCAACTGCATCTGGCCTATCTTGCTTCGAGATTTAAAAACATAGGTGAATTTGAAATTTTAAAAACGTGCGTTAGTTATTTATTGTCAGAAACATTGTTGTTATATGACTGAAAGGTTTCACAAAACTTAAAGCGTTCAGCTTTAATTTTTGTGTAACTAAAAGCTATCTTAGAACCAGGCAGAGGGAATTATAGATCCCACTTAATTTTGAACCTTAGTCCGTTGAAATACAGTCTAAAATGAATTTTAAACAAACCATCTGCCTGTTAAAGGTTTAAGTAAACATACCAATTACACCAAAGACGTGTTCGGGCACGTTGAAAGCGGCGGGTCCCAGGTCGTGACCGTTGACATAAAAGTGCAGCACGCCCATCGGACGGCGCACGACACCCACCGTGTCCCCTTGCTGCTTGCAACACACAACGCTTGACAATGAAACAATAGTTTGAATATACAGTGTGAATATTGCACAAGTCGCCATATTGAAATTGCTTTAAATATGACCTATTTTATGGACTGAAGTCCTGACTGATTCATACATAACTGACTCATCATCCGCCAGCTCAAACCCTTGATCCTAGAAAGGTGAAATTTTGCACAGGGGTTATATTTATGATGTTTACGTGAGATTCCAAAACGCATGCCCTAAGGAGGTAAAAAGGGATAGAAGTTAATATGAGAAAACGAAAATTTTGTATTTTGGTTCTAACTTGGCGGTGGTATTTTTAAAAAGAAATTAATATTGAAATTGCGCGAATCAAATCGCGGAGCCTCCACTAGTCCTACAAACTCGAACAAAGATAAAACTTACCACAAGTGTATTCAGGTTCTTAACATATTGTGGTATGATGATGGAACCGTCTCGGATCACGTCCTCGCCTGTTAAAGCCCAGGTACCCGATCTGAAATAAAATATAAACTTAATCCCTAAAGTTATGCTTTGTTGGACTCTAATGGTTGTCAAAGAGAGACAAATGCGCATCAAGCATTACATAAGGCTGATATTTGTTTTAGAATATGGACCTTAATCTTATGCTTTATCTGATCAAATGGGCAGTTTTATATATATAGCTTTCCCAGTTACTTAATTGTATAGGTGTGTCAAAATACACTGCTAAGTTTCGTCAAAAACAGTCCAGTACCCCTTCTGTGAAAATGGGAAAAATCGAAACCGAACCGAACAAAATCGAACCAAACGAACCAAACTTGATTTCAAAATAGTTATGATTTCTAGATAACTGTTTTCGTAAATTATTCTTCATCATAGGACTCCGTTGGCTCTTAAATTAACTACAAAATTTTAGCCACGCTTGCTAATACTCATTTCAAATTAAATCGAGAAAATCATTCACACATAAATTGTTATAAACTCATAAATTATTTAAGTAAGACGTACAGCTGACTGTACGTCTTACGACGACATTGGACTCCGACTTATTGGGAATACGACTGAGATGGCTCTGACTGGATGGGTGAAACAACTGTTCGGTACGACTGACGTATATTATTGGTCATGAAGAAACCATAGCTTAGGAAGGAACAACGTTTGCCTGGTCCGCTAGTAGTACATTATTATTATTATTATTTAATACTTTATTGCACCCACAGTACTAAAGTATTATCTCCCAGTCAACCCCACAACATGAAGCTGAAACTATGGGCCTGCGAATTAATAGACACAAAACTGTCGATATGCGCGTAAAATCAAATTGCACGGATCCTTTGTGGCTCAACGATGATCGCCTTGAGTCAGTTTCCAAATTCGTATACCTAGGAAGCACGATAACCTGTCGGGGAGGTGCAGACGAAGATGTGGAGAACAGGATTAAGAAGGCCAAAGGTGCGTTTGCTCAACTCAAACCGGTGTGGGATTCCAGAGTGCTTACTCGGCGCATAAAACTCTCCCTCTTCGAATCCATCGTTAAGTCAGTGCTGCTCTTCGGCTGTGAATCGTGGAGAGTGACGAAGGGGCTTATGAACAAACTACAAGTATTTGTAAATAAGTCCCTGAGGTCGATCCTCCCCATTCATTGGCCGAAGACCATCAGAAACGAGGACTTATGGGAAATGTGTCGACAGTCACCCATTGCCACCGAGATTGCTCGCCGTAAGTGGCGATGGATCGGCCATACCATTCGAAGAGGAGCAAGCAACAGCGCTGGTATTGCTTTCGAGTGGCGACCAGAGCTCGGAAAGCGATCCCGTGGACGTCCAGTACACACGTGGCAGCGGAGCGTGGAGAAAGAGCTGAGAGCCGCAGGACTGAGCTGGAGTGACGCCAAGGAGGTTGCCGCGGACAGGAGGGAGTGGAGACAACTTGCGGAGGCCCTGTGCACCAGCGGGGTGCCTTAGGACGAAAACAACAATTGATCCTGTGCTATCAGCTACATGGTTAAGTTAAGCAAGTTACCTATTCCGCAAGGACTTATATAATGTTACTAAGATATAGGTAGGTGCGAAACGACTGAAAAGATAGACTCCTACTATTGAAATTGCAGATTCGTATTCACTGAACAGCGCTAGTGCACTGCTTGCTGCTGCATGTCAAGGTCTCAAAATCTGGTTAAATGTGTGCTAACGGTTAAATTTGATAACCGACTAGTCCTTTCAGGGTTTAACTTTCTATGAATACTGCGGCGAATGTTTAATAGTACCTAGGTATACAAGTGTGACTATAGAAAAACAGGTAATAAGGCCCCTTCATATTGCAGTGCAGATCTTAAATTGTGTGCTAATCAAAGCAGAGATATTTATCCATCAATTTATGCATGTCATTTTGGGATCCACTGTTTCCACCACATGTGGATCGAACAGCATTCAACGTGTCTAGTTTAAGGATTTGCTAAAGATAGAGCTGAAAAACCGACTTCCACTTCTTTCTATTTTGGCTCACCTCCTGCCAACTCGGTAGATATTCAGGTCATCCTGCCATCTCTGCCTGGGCCAGCTTCGTCTGCTGGGTCTGTCGGTGGGCACCTAATCCGACACGGCTATCGCCCATCGATCGGGGTCCGTTCGCCTGACACGGCCAGCCCAGTTCCAATTCATCAGCTGTAATTTTAGTTTTGGAGCGCAGCCTGGTGTTCCATATTCGGCCATTCCTCCTAACACTAACACCAAGTATGTCGCGCTCCATGGCCCGTTGACAAACCTTGAGTTTGGACTTCTGAAGCTCGGTTAGTGACCAGGTTTGAGCGCCATAGGTTAGGATGGGCAGGATGCACGTGTCGGAGATTTCACATTAGTTTTAACAGAACAAATTTCTCTCTCCCACTTTTCCGAAAGAAAGAAAAGCACGAACGTCGAACACCCTAATGTTGTTCAATTACGTCATGAACATAATATGGGACTTATTCCACGTTTCGCCAACCTTGTGCTTCAAGGAGAGTGAGAGCTCTTTTTTAATTAGCGCCATCGTAGACCAGAAGCTCTTCAAAGCGATATCAATACGATTTTTTTGTAGGAACCTATGTGGCCCAACTATATATACTTAGCTAGAGACATACTTCTCCTGTCCATCTACCTCGACCCTACGTTTATAACTAGCAATGACTATTACAATGCTAAAAATGTAATCAATAAGGAACCCGCTTATCTATTCAGTTACACAGTTTAGTATTCAATCAAGTGAATCTCAGCCCCGGAACATTTGTAGGCATTTGCATTGAAACGAGATAAAAGAAGTCACAAGTCGCGTCTGAAATGAAATTCAAATTATAGGGATATTGGATAGGAGGCGGCGCCTAATGCGCTACGCGGAGATAATTTAATTTTCTACTCGAGAGACTTCGGAAGTCACGCTATTGTATTATTTTGCCTACGGAGCCAAGATCTTTTGCATTGATTGGTCAATTTTGGATTGAAATAGAGTGATTCTAAATTTCGAAAGGCTTGCACGGGGGTATGTGTAGAAATAATAGAAAATTACAGTATTCTGTCAGTGAATAATTACGATTTATTTCAGTACTTTAATTACGCACACCAATTAATTATTATATAATAAGGAAAGTGATGAGTATGAATGTGATGGATATAAGGGAAGAGGGAAACCAAATAAGGTACGCATGTAAAAAATGGCATCTGTGTGAAAGTTGTAACTGTGGTAACGAATGACGGAGATGAATGGCGAAAAGAAACATGTTCCGCCGACCCCATCTAGTGTGGGATAAGGGCAGGGAAATGATGATGATGACACACCTTAACGATCGCACAATCACTGATTGTTCTGTTGTCAACTGTCTTAATATTCTCACTCTATGTTCACTGTTTCGAAACTTTCCCGCTAGCTCGATCGACACTCTTTATATACCAACAGTACGCTATACAGAATATGATTCGGTTACACTATGTTTAGGTGTGTTGTAAAAAGGTGTGTAGGTAAACTACTATTTTATTTGCGCCTAATAACAATAATAGATCGATATTTATTACTGGTCACTCCGCGTGTTCGTTCATATACAGCAGATAAAATGGTAGTGTCTGGAACATGCCACACTTGGGTAGTCTATTAGAGAACCCTAGAAATTTCCTGAAATTTTCCAGTTTCCCTTTTACACGTTATTGCGCTTGCACACAAGGCTTCGGCGAGCATTTCCGGTATGTTCCTTACTTGCTTTGATACCATACCGTGTACCTTCTACTTTGTACTACAGGTATAAAAATGCGAAAACAATACATACATCTCATGGCTTCAAACACACGTTTTTGTGGTAGGTCTATGCATATTTTGTTCTTACGTTTAATTTTGTGGATTAGTATAAAGTTGCAATTTGTAGTCGAGCAACGGGAATGGAATCCAGACATAGTCGGGGTTGAGAGCGAACTTAATAAGTGTTGGTTAATACTGTGTATTTATGTACTTTATACGCCTGTAGTTCCGAAGAGAGGTAGGCAGACGCACTTGTAATTAACTACTTATCAAGCAATGGCCACGAAACCCATAGTGATTTGATCAGGATCTTGGATTACGGATTGCCATTGCCCAAATCCGCATCGCTAAATCATCGGTGTGTGGCTTAATTTTCTTTACTATAAAATTCCGATGAGTGTTTTTGGGATTAAATACGATTGGTGAACCGTGGGATGATGCATAGCAAGTGCCTTTGTATGCCTTTGATTTGGCATTAAAAGGCATGTTGTGTATTTTTTTTACTATAAAAGTTTTAGAAATTATGGAACAATATTCGTACTGTGGACATGTAGCGGTTCAGATTTTTTTTTGATACACTTTGAACTAGCGTTTGACAACCATTCTGCCTGATGCAGCGATGTGGCATACATTGGGGAACGCCTTGTTCATTAGGTACTTATTTACCCGTGACTTGAAGACCTCTAGACTATATACTGCACAGAAAACATAAACTTTGGCAAGTCATTTCACATCCTGGCAGTTCGCACTATGAAAGTAGTGGTAAAATAGCGCGTAAATGGAATTATACACCTGGTATTAATGACATTTTGTCGTTCTCCTGATTTTTCTATTGGAAAAACGCGATGGGGATATTAGGCTATGCAACTCCGTAGCGCACTCCAAAACGCACCCGATAGACGACAAATAGGTTATGCCCCACAAACTTATGAGTTTATATTATGATGTACCTAAATTATTTATTCTGACTTAAGGATGGATTTTTTTAGCTACCTAGAGGTGTTTTTTTGCTACAAGCTACCTAATGCATTGCCCTATATCAAGTTCAAAATATAAATTATTCGTTAAAGGTCAACATGTCAATGCTCTGAACAAGATCGAGGAGCTAGCAACAATCTTCGATTTTGAGCTGGTTCAGCGGCATGATTTTGCGTCAGTATTTACGTAGGCATAATGTCAGGTTACCTACAAAACAATATAATATAAAACCCTCTATGAAAAGGTGGTTTAATGTATTTCCCTGGCAACACAATGCAATGGTGATTTACTGTCCCTTGACGCCTGTTGTTAAAATGTGATCGGTTTTGAGCAGTCAGCATAAGCCATGGACCACATCAGACCCATCGTAGCCTTGGCCGCATGCCTGATAAGCGGTAGGTACTCAACATTTTCATGGACACTCGAATTAAGACGATATAAGTTTTAGGCCGGATCCACACTATAAGGTCGATCACGGTTCGTTCGCGGTCCGACCTCGGTCTGATAAAATATCATTAAATGAAAAACAATGTGTGTATTCATACTATCCGTAACAGTCACGTTCCGGGCAATCCAATTCCAGTCGCGATCAGTCTTGAAGAAATTTCGATCGGACCGCGAACGAACCGTGATCGACCTTATAGTGTGGATCCGGCCTTATTGTTCTCACGTCGACAAGCGGCATGTGCCCCCAAAGGTTCAAAAGTTGTGAATAATTTCTGGCACCAGACAGATCGAGAAAAAAGTGACAAAGAATCGTAAGCTAATATGCAAAAATCGATAGTGATCGAGTTGAGTCACCGCAGTACAGCTATCAACATTCTTAGAACCGTCTAGCTGTATCTCCTGAAATGAGTTTCGGGGAGCAAATGGTAAAAATCATGGTTATTTTTGAGATTCATTGTAAGGAAGACTATACCTTTCAATTTAAGAATCATCATTATTTTCCTGCCCTTATGTGGGTATGTCACTAGGTGGGGTCGGCCCTACACGTTTCCTTACGCCATTCGTCTATGTCATTCGTCATCTATGCAGTTACACCTTTCACGCACATATTTCACACAGTTCTTCCATACTATCTTTGGTCTCCATCTTCCACATTCATACTCATTCCTTTCAATTTAAGAAAATTAATTTGCGCTGTGAATCGGAACCTGATTTATTGTCAGGATCATATTTATATATTTTTAACTAGCACAATTAGGATATTTGTTAATAATGTAGAGATACATCACCGTTCTTGTTTTTTTATCATCACCTCTAATCAATTGACAGATGGGTCAAGCACCCATATATTTTGAGTCGTTTTTTATTTAGGTTAGGAGTTACTCCGGTCATATTATGAGAATTAGGTTCTTAGTTATTTTATTATGCATTGGGTTGTCTTTTTTTATACGTAGGCACCAAACCAGCTACCTACCTTAGAATTGTATAAAATGTGTGTCGAAGAATACAAATTTGTCAGTTGATACAGTAATATCAGTACCACCAGGACATTTATTGAGGGTAGATTTATTCGAGTTTATCGATTTTTTCATATCCTTTTCAAAATGTTCCGTATTGCGTTGGTGGTTATGGTCATTGGAACAGCGAACTGTAATCGTAAGTACTTAAATTTTATTAGAAATTAGCTGAGCTCCGAAGTGTTACTCGCGATTTATGCAGCTTTTTCGTTCCTGTGCAAACATCGGGATACAATTATACCAGGTTTTTATTAGGAAGGAAATATATGAACAAGGCTTTCCCTGACAAATACTCAAATTATATTATCTTTGAAGCAGAATTGGTGAAGCCATCTACTTATTACTTTATATCGTTGGCGTCAAAAACGGAGTCATTTTCACAGCAGAGCTGTCACTTGCTTGACACCGGCTTTCCTTGGGTTTGTTTGTAAAGTTCGGGGGTCGGACGCAGTGGCCTTGGTGATAGAAAAAAATAATAATTGAGTAAATAAAAAGGGATCTTTTCTACCCTCACGTATGCCGCTTGAGCAACCGGTGTACAAGACTGAAGAACAAGTCGATCTGTCATGATTTTTTTTTCAGGTTCCTGGTGGCAAAATGGTTTGAGACGTTTTATAATTCGAATGTTTTATAAATTTGCAGCTATTAATCATTTATTCTCTGTTTTCCTTTCATCATCAGCTATAGACGTGCCGAAATGCAGGCTAGAGGACTCCGATTGCCTGACCAGTTCCTTCCAAAAGGCCATTCCTATATTTATGGCCGGAATTCCGGAATATGGTGTTCAGGTCCTGGACCCTCTCGATGTAGGGAAAATGAAGGTTGATATCGCTGGCCTCAATCTGGAGCTCAGCAACGGGAAGCTTAAGGGGATGAAGTCAAGTGTCATTGATAAAGTCAAGTGAGTATTTATTGTCGCATGTTGCAAATACAGCCCACTAGCTTTAATGTGCTTGACAGCGACTAGTTCTATTACAATCGTTTAGTAAGTCACTAGAGAAGGATAGAAGTGTTTGTAAGTACTTTAGATACTATCAGACTGTCAAGAACTCTAAAATTAGTGAAGTACTTTTGTTAGAACCCTGAATTTTATCCTATAAATATAGCTGCATAACATATTTGCTTAGAATTTTTTCAGTCTTTATTTTGTATTTTTTTGCATATTCGATTTTCAAGGTTCGACTCTGCGAAGCACAGTCTCGAAGTGACGTACCACGGAGACGTAGACGTGAAGGGTGACTACTTTGCCAGCGGTCGTATACTGTTGTTGCCCATCGAAGGTGATGGAAAGATCAAGATGAAGATAAGTGAGTAAAAATTCATACCTATTGTATGATGTGACATAATTTCGTTTCAAATGAAGAAATACTCAAATAATTTATTTACTTAAAAAGTTACAGTCCGTTATATTTTTTAATACTTATATTTGACAGTCTGTCATTCTGTGGTTATATCTCCCTCGATTCATCAGTCAGAGGAATAGAAATACCAGGCTGTCACATCTTCACTGTAGTTTTTATGCTATCCCAATATTAGTATATGCACTAATCACGTGATGAAACTTTTCGTAGAGAACTTGAAGATCAAGATGACCATTCCATTCGCGCTGGAGGAGGGCGCTGGTGGCAAACACTACCTTACTCCCAAGAGTTACCATTACGACTTCGAGGTGCGCGACAACATGAATATTGACCTCACCAATTTGTTCAACGGAAACAAGGAACTGAGTAAGTCTCCATTTATATCATTATCTACCTACACTTACCCTCAGATACCCTAATATGCTGCATTGTACAGCAGTGGCGAAGGTGGTTTTTAAAAAGATAAGCCTGAACATACGAAGTACGAAAAAGAAGGCTGAAGCGAAGCCCGCAATTTCTGTTCACTGAATTTCTGGACTTTGAAGGTGACAGAAACCTATTTGTATGGAAGCTTCGCCACTACGCTGTTTAGTAAGCGGCTATTAGAGGTCGGCCACAAGGATCTATTGGCGCAATGCCAAAATCTTTTCACTTGATGTTGATGGATAATAGTCACAATACGAGTATAAACAAACCATCTAACACAGATTCAAGAAAATATAGGAGTGATAAGAAATTATGTTGAGTATTCAGCAATCACGCTAAAAGCACTGCACGTGATATCCGGTATAAATTGACAGACGCTAATTAACGTTTACATATACCACATTAACAGAGGCTCTTTCTAACCAAGTTGGTAGAGTTTCTAAGATGTCTAACGTTAAACGAGTTAAGTAACACCGCAGGACAATGTTTAACATGGATTATTTTGTCTTTGTTTTTTTTAGTAACTCGTGGGGGTATTAGATGTAATAAATTAGTTTCCAATATGCTATCACTGAATTCAATATAATTAACATTGTAGAGAGCTTCATAATTCCACACTTTGCTAAGAAACCAACGACAGGGAAAAGAATCCATGTTAACTGATTTTTCTCTAATATTAGTATAAAATAAAAAAATATACCTTAGGATATTATAACAGTTTATCGGTAAATCCCTCAACCCCAAAGGAGCACAGATTAGTACAAAGCTTGTTCGAAGATACCAATGTCGCTTCGTGCAATCCGATTTGTACACACAACCTCGTCCCTGTAGATTCCTTTCCACCATACTAAACATTACCAAAGCTAAAGCATGTTATGTTAATCATTTGTAAACGTAACGTGTTTGCTCTCATTTCACAGGCGTGCCAACCCTGAAGTTCATTAACGAGAACTGGAAGGATATCTCCAGGGAATTCGGCAAACCCATGTTGGATTCCGTTGCCAAGATCTTTTACAAGAACGTCCTGAACTACTTATCTAAAAGCCCCATCGAAGATATTGCTTTGGTTTGAGATATTGCGTTAAAAATATAATTTGTTCATATTTATATTACTTATTATTGTTGTGTTATGCGACTGTATAATAATGCCTCATATTTATTCATATCTTTATTTGATAAATATAAAATATGTTACATAAACTTAAATGGTTTGATTATTGATAATATTATTCAATAGCGATTCAGCACTGATTATTCACCCATCCAAGTAATTCCGTGTACATCGTTAGCCACACGACGTCCACTGCTGGACGAGCGCCTCCCCCAACCCTGTACAATATTGGATAAATTCGGTAATTGGAGTTCGCAACCAAAGTTAAGCAAAGCCAGTTTAGCCACGAGCGCGTCAATTGCTTAAGTTTCAATGGATATTAGTTTAACAATGAGCTTTGAACATCATATATCGGTTAATATCTCTCTAATACATAATAATGATATGGGATGTAAATTTTCTATGTGTCATATAGATAGATAACCATCAGCTATAGTCTTTCATCGACAGAAGTTTCTTTCATCATCATCATCATCAGCCACATAACGTCCACTGCTGGACGAGGGCCTACCCCAATGAGATCCGTCATTTGGGGTGAAATGCCAGTAATCGCCACGCTTGGCAGGCGGGTTGGCGATCGCAGTGGTGTTGTGGTTTAACTCACAGAGAGCGCTGCTGCCCGTTCTCTGGAGAGCTCCCTCGGTCGCCTCTTACGACCCCCATGACGGGAAAAGTTGGGCTGGGGTGGTGACACATGTATTCTATTCGCCGTCACCACACGGCTAGAAGTTTCTTTACGGAGAGAAAAAGTGAGACAATACATTTTTGATAGTTTTATTGAAGTGCCCCTACTTTTGTGGTAAAGTGGCTACAACGTTGACCTTGATCAAGTTCTCGTGTATTGTTTTTTTAAGGTCACAAAAGCTTGTAAGATTTCTTTATGCAACGACCTTGATCTTCATTTTGTTACAACCTAGAGGTGACAGAGGGCCTTGACTTGAGAGCCCTCTTGCAGTTCTATGAGGTCATGAAGAGTACCTATACATTGGATAGTTTGTTTCATAACATAGTATAAAACTTAAAAGAATAAAAATTTTTGTTCTCATGAATGTCATTGTCGGAACTGAAACACATTTAAATGGGACCAAACGGGAAGCACCAGTTTTCAAATAAAAAGAGAATCATCCAAATCACCATAAAAAAGCATATAAAAAAAACAAACAGACGAATTGAAAACCTCCTTCTTTTTTAAGTTGGTTAACAACATAGTCGTATACTGCTGTTTGTTCCCATGTATGCTTAGATGTTTAAAACTACGCAATGGATTTTGTTTCGTTTTTATTTAGTAGATATAAGTGATTCATGAGGATGCATAATCTAGTATAGAAACACTGGTAACTCGTGTGAAGCCGGGGCAGATCGCTAGTAATATTATATTATAGAGTAACTTTAGATAGTTTGACTTATTCAATTTATTTTTGAAATATCCAACATGTAGTTACTTTTCAAATATATTGAAACAAAGCTAAATCTTAGTTTGGTTCAGTAGTTTTTGCGTGAAAGTGAGACAGATAGACAGACAGAGTTACTTTCGCATTTATAATATTAGTATGGATTTCGGACGCCTGCATTTTCTTGCCTCTGACATAAAATGCTAATAATGTTTTGCCATTGTATATAGAAAAACATGGAGGATATGTTATTGCTCAAATAAATTTGTTTATTTCCGCGTTATAAGTACTATTAGATACAGATGTACATCAAACTCTTCGATATTAAAAGGCGTGAATTGTATTTTTTTTTAACTAGTGGAATCGACAGACGTTGTGTAGTGTCTTTACTATTAATATGAATATCTGGGGTGGCCTGTGCCCAGCAGTGGATGTAATTTTTTTTTTTTCATAAGAACCTTCTGCTGTCTTTAGCGAGCACAACAAAATTTAAAGAAGAATTAGCGAAATCAGTCCACCTGTTCCGGAGTTATGGAATGATAACGAAAAATGGCTTTGATTTTTATATAATAGATTAATCTCCTTCTGGCACCCGTATAAAAATAAATATACCTATATATCTACATCACATAAATAAAAAAAATACGAATCACCGTCGTTACCATATTCTTTTCATGACACAAAATCCCCTCGGTTTAATTCATTTCAAAATGTTCATCCCACTTTACATATTTATATGAATGGTACTTTTGTATTGTATTTAAAATTTTGATGTTGCATATTGAATAGATAGAATAAGATTTTTCAGGGATTCATTTTCAAGTAGGTACTTACCCAATTCGTCCTGAAGAGGTTTTTGACTAAGGCAAATGTTGATGCATAGGTATCTAGTCTCTTTTCAATGTTTACTTTACGCTTCGGAGATTTAATTTAATGATATTTTGTTGAGAGTTTTACAGCGCATACATAGATAGGTGTAATATTCCCTTACCTTTTTAGTCGTGGGGAAATATGTCCATCCTAGTGTAGGTACTTGCGCATCAGCTTGTATACAAATTAAAAGTCGTCTTCTTGAAAACATGTGCATTCTAGTCACTTCTAACCTGACAGCAAAGTTAATTTGATGGACAAATGAGGAGTTTTTTTTAATTCTCGCTTTTTTTAAGCGAATACGAAGAAAAACGACTGTATATATACCCGAGAAATTTCTGTTTTAATAAATTCACTACCTGTGACAAAATCTGTTGTTTATTATTAAACTAACATTCTTACACCTTTGGGCTATTAAATACTCAAAGTTATTCATGGTCCTTCGATCTGGATAAGAATAGAATAGAATAAAGTAGTTTCTTTCTCTCTTATTCCACCCTCACCAACTAAAACTAATCAACTATTTTTAGTCCCAACGAATCAACTATTTAATTGATCACTTAGGAAATAAACGGGTCAACTGTTATCCTGATTTATCCTAACGGCACAAACTTATTAGCAACAAATTAAACATGTTATTTTAATCATAATCAGTTATTTTATTTGAGACTCATGTTATTTTAATCATAATCAGTTATTTTATTTGAGACTAGTGAAATGATCATCGCCGTCACGTGATATTTCATTTGTTTCCGCACATTTTTCATTCTATTCAAGTAGAATAAAATCGATTCCTAATAAGTTTATACTTTAAGATTATTATTACCTATATCAAAGGGTATATAGGTAAGTTAATATAGATGATATTAGTTGGTCCGATTAGGAAGAAAGTGTCTCAGAGAGTATCAAACAGATCAACTAGATGGTCGGTTTAGTTGGTCAGAGTGGAAAAAGAGGCATTTCTTTCGTTTCCCACTATCTTTGACATATTGTTTTTTTTTGTTCAGAAAACTCTTCATTGTAAGGGCACGGTGAGAACTCGTACTCAATTTTGCTTAATTTCGCACCGATACCCTTCGATTCCTTGTCTACTTATGTCTGCGTTTATTCCTGTTCAGCGGTTTAGCTACTCGATGTGTTTATTGAGGCTAATGTCGGGTGTCGATCCGTTGAGGAAAGCCGCTGTTGAGCACTTGGGTCAGAAACGCTGCCAAAACAAAGTAAAGTAAAGTAAAGTAAAAAGTATTTATTAACTTAAAGGTTATGTGTTAGTGTATATTAACAGTGGCCCCCGCACTATGCAAGCATGTCAGTGATAGTAACCAATACCTACATCTTAGCGTGTCATCCAAAGCACGGAAATGTTCGAAGAGATACCTGTTAAAGAGGGACCGCTATCTTAAATGTTCCGCGTCCAATGTCTCTTCAATTTCGATAATCGGTTTAGATTACAGAAACCAGCTTGACTACGAGCGCTTCTAGTTCAATAATATTAATATTAATTCTAAAGTACGTCCAGTTCCACGATAGAATAACGATAAATTAAAGCTCTTATTTCTATGTTTCAATTACAACTTTCGCTATCCGTTCCTAAGAGTTAGCACTACAGACAAGCGAGGCTAATCAGCTTCGAGATGTCACCTTAACATTGTGGCTTTTGCGTCTGATCTCACACATGGACCTTACTACATAGCGATAGAGTACAAAATCAATCGAAACGTGAAAAAACGAGGGACTTGTTATACCGCGAAGGTTCGGGGCGATTTTATCTTCACACTTTGCGGCGTCTCTCAGAGAGCCATCTTGTGGGGGATCTTCTTGAAATTGGATTTGTCTTTGACACCACATGTGAAACATAAAACATCATAAACTAACGTTTTCGACGAACAGCTAACCCTGTTCAATTCTTTCTTAAATAGTACTTGGCTAGCATACATGAATGAGTGCTATCAATGGCGTTTATTTTATGTTAAATAACTTTACGGAGAACGCTAGAATATAAAACGAACATCACAAAAATTCATACAGTGAAGATGCGTCACCAGTTTACGTAAAACAACTCGAATAGCAGGTCACAATAGAAAGGCCATTCATGCCGCGTGATAAATGCACCCACAGATTCCAGAGCAACCCCGCATTTTGTTGACTGGATTCTACGTTTCAGTCAGTCTCAATAGGGACGCGGGAGCGCAAGGACGTTCCCACCCGGACCTCCCCCGCGAATTTTCGCGGCAATACCATTGGCAAGATTCAAATTCCGAACTGTGACGGAAAATAAAAAAATGATTCCGCTCAATTGAAACTTTTTCTTAGTGGCCAGTTCCTAATTAAGAGGTTTTCTTAAAAATTTCTTCTTAGTTGGTGTAGCTGTTTTTCTTTTCTTTTTTTTTGGGTCAAGATTTTGTGTTTTCAACGTGTTAGTGTGGTTCGACGGCTTGTGTGACGTTGTAAAGGACGTGAGGTAAGATTACGTGATGCACAGAAGTCTTCGGAAATGAATAAATGTTGGTACACTGAATAGAAAATTATCACATCAAAAGTTTGTACCAACATTAGGTTTAGATTTTACTTACGTCATGGGGCTTCGTAGGCACTTTTGAACGAATTCACCGTGTTAATTTTTTTTAGTTTTGTTAAGAAGTGTTATAGACAGGAGGAATAGTAATTTTATATTATACATACTGTTAATCTATTTTATGTCCACGTACTTTAATACTAATACCACTGTAGCTCATCTAAGGCCATACTGAAATACATATTATTATTTAGGTATGTGTTATTTCATAGTGCATTTGGCATACAATATTATTATATAGGTGTGTGTTAGTTTATAGTGCATGCATGGATTTGACCTATCTTAGTACAAAATATCGGTAAATTGATAGATGCCTAATATTTTTTTTGACAAAGCACTTTCTAATCTTTACGCATCAATTTTACGACTTTTTCCATGTCTGATTGGCTTTTGCAGCAGTAGAGACATAATAAGTTACTTATTCGATATTTAGTCAATGAGGGTAACCCGAGCACATAAAAAAATGCCAACTAGAAGGTCCTAACTCCTAACATAACGAAACTGGAATGAAAAATATTTTTTTGAATGATGTGTTGGTAAGCGCTAACTTGATTTTGCTTCGTCATACAAATCGGAAAATCATGCACTATTGGCCAAGAATGTGGTAAATCAGATTTGATGATACTATCTGCGTCGCTAAAAAATCTAAAGATTTAACAATAATGTGAGAAGAAAAAAAAATACTTTCGTTTATTCCTAATGACATTCATATGAGTTTCATCGTTCTTATACCTACTGTTAGAATCATCATGAGACACATGACGCCCACTGCTGGACGAGGGCCTCCCCCAAATTATCATGAAAACTGTTAGAATAACAAATATTAATGAAAGCAATAAGTTTTAAAAGTTACTACCTAGCCACAATTGCAAAGATGGGCAGAAAATTTCTTCTAAGTTCTTCTCCCCCAATGACACGACCCCTTTCCGAACTGATGTAGCTTCTCTTGATGATTACCAAGTGTTTTTTTAATATTCATTGCTTATTTTATGCAACAATGCAATTTAGTAATGAGGATGTATATTTCATTCTTAGGATGGTATAAGAATATTATATTTCTTAAAGGCACGAATTACTACAAGACATTTCATTTATTTGAAATGTCTCTTTCAATAGTTATCACTTGCATTCTTTTTTTTTATTATGAATATTTACGTCATGATAATTTTCCTCTTCTTATCTCATACTTGGTCTGTGGGGTCGGCGCAACACGTTTCCATCCATTCGCCATTCATCTCTGTCATTCGTCATCTCTGCAGTTACACCTTTCTCACACATACCATTTTTCACACAGTCCATCCATAGCTATTTTGGTCTCCCTTGTTTTCATCCACATTCATACTCATTACTTTCCTTGTTAATTTTCCTGTTTCATTACCACGTGAATAATTGGGGGACGCCCTCGCTCAGCAGTGGAGTCCATGAGACTGAAGATGACGGTGTCATTTGCATGCACATGCTGGTCATGTGCCCATACCGTATTAATCTGTTACTTATAAATATTTACGTATCAATTAATACATAGTATAAAACAAAGACGCCTCCCGCTGTCTGTTCCTATGTATGCTTAATAAGCAAATGCCCACGGTCCACCAAGCGTATTTAACCCAACGTGACAGGGGGTGAGCCTATCGCCGTTAGAGAGTTCACACACAAGGTGTGCGGGTTTGATCACGATGTTGTCCTTCACCGTACGAGCGTTGCGTTGCGTACATAGGCTCTGAAAAAGATCCCATTGGTACACGTCCA